>BMAT01001435.1:265763-278241 GCA_019649035.1 Elysia marginata | reverse complement strand
ACATCTTATATATTTCATGCGTTTAGTTTTAAAAAAATTGATAGACTTTATGAATAAAAAAATTATCACTAATCGTTGTGTTTTTAGGTTTTAAATTAGGAAAAATATAATAATGACCTTCACAAATTCTGACGCCTGGCATGTTGAGTCTAAGCCCGAAGTCTAAAATCTGACACAATAATGGCTCGCGGAGCCTAATGATGAAGAAAAACGGCACCCAAAATATAATCTGGATCTAAGCGTAATACAGACTGTAAATCAAGATATTTTCTACATATAGCTCTAAATAAAGATTACAAAAAAATGATTTCTACATGGCAATCAAATTTTTGGCTGTCAATCTAGACTTTAGATCTAGATCTAACCTAAAATATACAGAAAGGAGCAAACGATTTGGGCGGAACTATTTTTTTAATGTGTGGTCTTCCGCCTCCCATTTTCAACAAAAAATGCAGGATGAAGCGTGGATAATTGGTCCTTATTTTATTAATGAGGTTCCGAGCGTGGTAACTTTTTTGTTCAGAAAAGCGTGCGTAGCATAATGCAACGTTTCAAATCCTGGTATTGGGATTAATATAAAGTTCAATTCACCTTTTATTTAAGTCTCGAATGAGAAATCAGGTGTTAATACAATAAGATATTTAATCTAGATTTTCTGTTAGAGAATACATTTCAATTGAACATCATTTTGTTTACGGGCCTATTAAATCATGCAATGGCATTTACACGTAATCTATAACCTAAATTTAAAAGCCGGTATCTAAAAGAAATTGAAAGCTGCATTGAGAGAGAGAAGGGGGAGAGTGAGAGAGAGAAGGAGAGAAAAAGAAAGAGAGAGAGAGACAAGGAGAGAGAGATAGAGAGAGGGGGAGAGAAAGACAGAGAGAGAGAGAGGCAGAGGGAGAAAGAGAGAGTATGTTGATAAAATTTTTTCAAAATAAAGAACTGGGGACACTTGGATTCTAAAAGGTAGTCAAATTCATGTTTTTGACCGGGGAACGGGAGGGTGAGAACAGTGATGGCCGGTGTTTTGGATGGAAGAGAAAAAAAGCTACGAGAAAGAGAGACAGACACTTAAAGAAGAGGATGGCAGAAAGAGATGGCGAAAGATAGATATGGGTGGGGGATGTAATATTATTTTTCAACTCGACAAACTAATGTTTTAACGAACGTAATAGCAGTCAATCTGATTTCTTACAATATAGTCTTAGGTATAAAAAGAAGAGGGAAGCATCGTTTAAGACAATTCTTGACATAATTATTGCGAACGTATTTTACCGATATGGCATGTATTAGCAGTTCCTTTTCAACTAAAAATGTGTTTGAAGGGCCAGTATGGGCCAGATTATAACGTTTTCCAAATGGTGATTACAATTTTTTTCATAACCCGCCATTGTAATCTCTTTCTTATCTTTTAATTGGCAGGTCTGACGCGAGTTCAGGAAGTTTTAAAACTTAACGGTCCGGATCCGCCTCAGATCACGGTGCGCAAGATGGAGATGGTGGACAACGACTTCGTAGTGATGCTGAAGGAGTTGAAGAAACACGGCGAGTACAGGTTTATTGTAGACTGTGATACCAAAACCATTCAAGTCTTCTTGAAAGCGGTGAGTTGTTTGATCAATATATGAGGCAATCACGGTAAACAAATCATATCTGAAGAGGTTTAAAGTAATTAAACTTTCTAACATTACATTCTATAGCATTGAAGAGATGATGAAAAATGTATAGTGCTAGGTTTGTCTATATCTTGATTTATTTCACTTTGAAGACAGCGAAATGGTTAACTAAAAAAGCAAGTTATTATATCTAAAAGGCTCTAACACTAAACACGTGTGAGTGACTTGTCCGTGATTCACAATGCTTGCCTTGCCTTTTATAAGAACGGGAAAAAACCCAAAGCGGTAAGGTCACCTTATCCATAAGTATCTTTGTGTTACAAGTGTTCCCGATAGTTGAATGAATAATCATCAAGTATTCCTGATTGAAAGCTGCCCAACTGGGTGTGGTGAAAGAGGGTTGCTTCTTCAAAAAAATGCAACCTATGTTAAAAGACTTTGTAACTAAACAATATGTTGTCCTACTATTTTTATCAACACAATCATGTGGGGAAGGTAGACACTTCACCTAGCATTTTATGATATCTATAAAGAACTGTTTACGTACAAAGAGAGGGATGATCAGATAGCATTAGAGAGAGAGGGATCAAGTCAAAGTAAGAGAAATAGACAGAGAGATAATCTGATAGCGTTAGAGAGGGAGAGTGAGAGAAAGAGAGACGTAGAGACATAGGGACAGAAATATGGTGGAGGAATTTTTATTTTATGAGGGGTTAAGGCAGTATTGTTTGAGCGATAAAATACTTTCTCACACAATCTTTGTATTCTGATATTTGAAACACAATATTCTCACTTTGCAGTCATTTCTTTTTATAAGCCATTTTTTTATGTGGAAGAGGATGGGTTCCTATCTTTAGAGAAAAGCTAGATGTATAAAATATTGGCCTTTGTTTCTCAGAAGTAAATAGAGAGGGAGGGAAAAGCCAAAAAAAGGGTAGTAACCGATTCATTGACAACTTCACGAAAAATCCAATCCCTGGCAAATTGTTCTTTCTCTTTAATTATATTCATTGCTAGCGTTGGCTCTTTGGCGGTTTTCCCATTATGTTACTACTTACGGGTACACCGCATTTTCTCTGGACATCCTTAGATACCTCCTTGTTTTGTTGGAATTCCCCAAAAGATTCTCTTTTTCTATCTTGGTGTTTGCCTACTATGGTAACTGCAAGCCCCAAACACTGATCCTGCCAGAAACGTTTTTGTTTCCCTTGTGTAGGTGTGTGTAGAAGGGAGAAAAAGACAAAGAAAAAGAAGAATAGACAGAGATAGAGAAAAAAGATTAAATAATACAGATAAAGAACAAGACAGACATATAGATAGGCGAAAAGATAAAAAAAATATTACACATTATGTGATAGATAAATATACAAAAAGACAGATAAACACATGGGTATAAAGAAGGTAGATAGATAGATACACAAACAGATAGATTGACAGATGAAAACATATTTCGGTAGTCATTATTATGCTTCTGTTACAGGGGTAGAGTGCTGAACATGGTCGGAACATATAGGTCTAAATGATTTGAACACCCAAGCAAGTATTAAAAATCAAATAAAAGATCTCCAAAGTGTTAATAGAAAATAGACTGGGGGTAACCTTTGAATCTAACAATAAAATAGTGGACTTTTTTATGAAACCCTTGGTCTTAGAAAAGACAGCTACCAGCATTGTAGGAAACCTAAACGCAGCATAACATATTAAGCAAAAATAGCAACCATACCCCTGCTACCATCAGGGACCTTCCCAAAAGAATTAGCACAAAAATAAGTACTTACGCAAAATATGAGGACGCATTGAACTGGGCATCTCCAACGTACAAAAAAGCTCTAAGTAAAAACGGGTACAAAAAGATACTCTAGTTTGAAAAAGCGAGTCACGATAAAAAAAGCCCAGAACGACCAGAACAGAAGAAAAACGAACATCACATGGTACAATCCATAAAAGAAACATGACCACCAACATTTGTAGATCAGCAACGACAAGACTATGCAACCACATAATGGAAATGATAGCCCTCTCGATTGTAAATGCCTCACACAATGCAAATGAACGGGGCGACAGTAACTCAACCAGCAGAAAACAAAAAGACAAAATATTATAAACTAAGACTTGCTGATAACAGCTTCAAAATCCGATACAATCTGCACAAACCTTCCTTCAAATTAGGGCATCAAAAAGGATCAACCAAACTCAGCAAGAAGCTTATCTAGAAACTAAAAGAACAACAAAATCTACTAGGGGAAGATGCAGAAGAGTGAGAAGAAAAAGAAGAAGAAGAAGAAGAGAGAGATAGATATATAGGTAGAGAGAGACAGATAGACAAACAGGCAGAGAGAAGAGACAGAGAGACATAGACAAATAGACTGACAAAGACAGAGAGACAGACATATAGAGACAGAGACAGAGAGATAAAATGATATACAGCCACAGAGACAGGGAGATAAAAAGATAAACAGCCACAGAGACAGAGACACAGAGACAGAATCAAAGAGACAGAGAGGAACGGAGACAGGGACAAGGAGGGGACGAGAGAATGAAGGAGAAGTATATAGAAAGGTAGAAAGGTAGAGAACTGCTTCTGAATAAAAGCTGAGGAGAGCGGGAAGACTGATAGGTTGGGATGTACTAAGCGGGGGAAAAGATTTTGAATTAGGACAATGAATTATTCATAGAAATCGCTTTTGTCTTTGGTTACGAAAAGTCTCAATTAGATAATGCCCCGATTCCACCCTTTCATGCAACGGAAAAAAGTCACTGATAAAAAAAATAAGATATCAATTTAACACTTAGATAATTCTACCGAAAGAAACTTTTTTGTTACATTATTTTACCATCTTACGAAATACAAACAGACAGCTAAGTTTTCACTGGTATCGGTACATTTTAAAACTCCCAGAGCGTACAAATTTTATTCTCAAGGCATTTAACGTTTCGGATATAAAACCCCAACTTTGGCACGGTTTCGAAAGAAAATGCAAATTAACTAACCGAAATAACTATTTGTTTCAAATAGACCTAATAGAACTGAAAATTCTTGTGATAATCACGACGGAAAAAAAAAGATTTCCTTAAACCATCGAAAAATAATTATGAAAGATCACTTCACAGTTTCAAAATGTTGAGTGCTAAAACTCTTAAACACAAACTCCTTGACTCTGGATGTCGAATGTTATTTCAAAGAAACTATGTCTATAGTTTTACTAAAGGGATTCATCAATACTTTATCGTAATTTTATGGATGGCTAACATTTTTAATGTTTAGGTGTAAACCGCTTCGATCCATTCTGGTTGGCTTCTCATTTAAACGTAACATTTATCATGGGAGAAAAGAGATGTCTTCAAACTGTGTATCATTTTAGAGACACTTTATTAACCCCTTTTTTGGTATTATGTGGTTTTTTAACCATGTTACTAAATTTAATAACTATCGAATTCTGCGGTAGTTTTAATAGCTCTTTATACTTAGGGCGCGTGTGCCTATCTTTTTTCCTTTTAAAATTGCGCCCCCGTGAAAAAGCATACACGAATTTTGACATTTAAGAATGCAGATTGCTCTGTGAAAGAAAGAAGTTAGGCAAAGAAAAAGTGAAAAAAACATTTTTCATTTTTCTATTTTTGCGTATTTGTAAAAGAAGACGATATTGTAAACATTTTAATTTATTTGCCCATTTTATCTTCGAAAAAAAATGTTGTCATGCGCAAAACAAAGTATAAAACATGTTCTAGGTTTTGAATAAGGCATGTTTATTCTGTAGAAAACAGGCCAAAGTAATAATAAACTATTTATTTTTTAATCTCTTCGCAGGCCCTGAAGCTCAAGATGATTTCCAACCTGTTTCACTACTTTTTCACGTCCTTGGTAAGTCATGACTTTGTGGTGATATGTTCATAGTAGCACAATCATGTGTATGCTGTTTTTTAACATATTTATTATATTGGTTTGTTTATGAAAAGAAAACCAACATACTGGTCCAATTCTGCACCTAGCGTTGACAAAACAGTATGATCGATCTCTAATTTTATTTACTATAACTAAAATTAATGTTTCCTTTGAGCAACAAAGATGCTAAGAATTCCATGAAACAATTCAAAATAGACATCTGTACGCCGCTTTACTGTTCTATAGTAAGCAAAAAAAGCGTGCTACGTTTGCTAGTGCATAATTTTGATTGCAAAAATTATATTGGGTTCACATGAGTTCATGCGCGAGCAAAACTATCTTAAAAATAATAATTATGTTAATTGGGAAAAAGTTAAGGTTTCGAAATTATTTCCATAGTAGCTACTCTGCTCGCATTTTTGGACAATTAAAGCTCTCAACGTCTTAGTTTATATTATTAAACAAATTAAAGATGGAAATTTTAAAGAAGAACTTGTTGGATTTTTTCGAAGGTATGTATGAAAGAAAATTAGTTTTCAAATTTCTATTTCTGGAAAATGAACACAAGAATTTTTGCGGCAATGATTACTTTTACAAAGCAGTGTGATGTTTAAAAGGCTGTTGAGAGGTAAAAGGTTTATTTTTTGTTTAAAAAACAGTGTGTTTCGAACTAATTAATTTTTATTAGTTGTTTTTTTTTACACCTATATTTCAAAGTATTCTCAGTTCTTCCCCTCACCCTCATCCCCGCTCTAAATGAAATCTAATCTTGATCACCGACACTTATAGAGACTTACCAAAACCTGTTGTTTTTTTTTTCGCTAATTCTTCAGGACCTGGGGTTGGTTGACTTAAGTGAATTCAAATATGGTAAAGGCAACATCACAGCCTTTCGCCTTATAGATCCGGACCGGAAGGAAGTCATTGACAAACGCTCCGAATGGCAATTGCGAGAGAACGAAAAATTGCCTACACCTCTTAACGGAGATCGTGAGATTGCGGTAAGTTTGAAATAAAAAAAAAACTGCCTCTTTTGGTTTATTATAGTTGATTATAACAATTACATTGAATGAAATTAAAATTATAAGCAAATTGTGCTTCCTGAAATTGATACTTTTGTTGTCTTTTGATGACGGAAATAGCTGGTGAGTTTTAATTAGTGATGTCAAAGTTTAAAGTGTAATGGCTTCATAATAACAGTTATAAAGATACGTGATATTGACCTATTTTTTTTCGGTACCGTCTGGTGTTCTGAAAAATTGCTAGTATACTGACACTTAACGTTCATTTAAAAAGGTTTATTTAAGTTATAGTTAGTTTAACTTTTCAGGAAAACATAGTAAATAAAAAAGAGATACAATATAGAAGAAATCTATAAAATTGGTGCCAAGCTTCTCATTGGTTGCGGATTTTAACGCAAATTGCAGTAATAGATTTATAGAAAACAGGAGAAATGAAATACAGTTGCCACACTTAAGATGTTTTGAAATTTATAATTGTACATAAAAATGTATTTTTTAATTGTGTACCTAGAGCTGGAAAGAAAACATAAATATTAGGCAGTCGAAGCGGGTAAGAAAAAAAAAACCGGTCGTGTAGCTGAATGAATAAGCCTTCAGTTGAAAAAGAAAAAAAAAGGTATATTTTTTTGATAAAGAAAAAACCCAACCAAGGGGGAACTTATCAAAATTTGTTTTCGACACCATCACTGCATTGATAGTGTTTCACTCTAATCAACGTACACTGATATACTTAACCTTTTTTTTATTTATTGCTGCGTTCATCATATGGAACAAAACCTTGTTCAGGGTCAATCCGATCCAAACACAACAAAATTTGACATTGCGGCGGTAATTCAAATAATTTTATCGTAACCACTTTACATAGTTTTTTTTCTTTATGTGTAATGTTTAGTAGTAAGTTATAGGTATTTTTTGTAACTCTCTCGTAAAATGTTGTGAATCAGCAATGCCCTGGTCCAAATTGTGAAAAAATATTTTGCGTAAATGATTCCTTACAATACAGCTGTTTTCCTTCTCTCTTAAATTATGGGGTGTTTCATGTGTTATTTGACTGTCGTCATTTCTTGGTAAACCTCAGTCATACCTCCTTATATTGGTTTTCTGGTTTAGTCCCTTTCCTCTGTTTTCTTAAATATAATTTTGATCTTTTTACGTGATTTCCTATTATTCACTATAAACCAAATTCAACTGGTTTTAGACACTGATTTAAGTGAATGGCCTGTATGTTGCAACGGCTTGTTTATTGGTGACCCTGTCAATGCCTGCCCTACATCTTCTACCCATCCCTTTCCCTCACCTTTGGCTTTTATTTAACTTGTTCGATGTTTAGAGCGTTTCAATGCCTAAATCGTTAGCCCTGATTTGTGTTATATATACAAACCTGCCTGAAATTATGTGATTGTTGTCCGGATCAATAGACAGTTTTTTTTCCTATTGACTCCTCTTAACCCCACCTTCTCTCATTCCCTCATCTCTATATCTGGATCATATGACATTGTTTTTTTGTTTTTTTTTACCTTTCTGACCAAGAGTAAGGCATTCCTATTCTATTAAAGATTTTTTTAAAAAGCTATATTGAACAGAATACAAGCCAAACATATTTTTTTTATTTTACCTTAGAATAGAAAATGTTAAAAATTCTAACTTTACATTAACGCATTTTAAACTTCGTCTCTTTAACTTTTTTTTGCCTGGTAAAACTAGTGGACGCCATTGAATTAGTTTTAGCTTTCATGAAAATTACGTGTTTTACTTTAAAAAAAAAAGATCCTCTGCGGAAAAATACCAATTTTGTATTGCTGCTTGAATAAAAAGAGAACAAACTCATTTGACCGCGATCTTTTAAAAAATAAAAATAAAAACAACAAAAAATTGTAAACAAAAGTTTTCTAGAGCAGCAATTTTATTCGAACCGATCCCAGAAGTTGTAATGACAATCTGTCGACACAGTGTTTCCGTTTTAAATCATATCTAAATGTTCGCAAGAGTACACGCGTCTTTGCTTACCAAAATCTATTGCATCGAACAGAATGTATTATTTTAGATAAATAAATATGCTTAGTAATCCTTACATTTATTTCTAAAGTATTTTCTCATCCTGAGGCTCAGTCTAGCCATGCATTGCTTTCTCTCTGAAGGAAGGTTATATTCGTCTCGCAAAAATTCCCAATTATTTGAATATACATCGGAAATTTAGCGATGAGGAAAGGGCTTCTTAAAGATTGTTTATTTCTCTTTTTAAAGATGAAATCTAAATAAATTTTATAACTATTTCACGAACTTTAATAATGTTATGGAATTTTGTGTACTAGGAACCTCAGAATCATACGACATTCAACATAAATTTTACCAAGCAGTAGGAATATTGCGACAACAGATTGATTTCACATTGTTTTCAAGACATTCGTTTGGAGTATCTTCAATAGCATTCCCTTTTTTTCCTCTTCATAGAATTTTCTTCCTTATAAGTGTTATGTGAATACCCTTTCGCTCGTTCTCCACAAATAAACTCGATTTCCTTAGCTACAATGGAGGAAAATTTCCAGTAATTTCTAAACATCTTTACCTCGTTATGCCCTCTGGAGAAGAAATTGCATTCGTTCCCTTAGCTTAAATTCTCTTCAGAGAGAGCTCTGCCTCGTTTAAAGTTCTTACAAGAAAACCTGGAGTTCCGTCCATCTCAATCTTATGTAATTCTGTAATGGAATCAATCCCGACGTTTTCACAGTTTGGAGAAGGCCAATAAGGGCACCGTTGGTTAATTTTCGCAAATCCGTACGTTTCATTCAATTACTTGAGCGCGAGTGCAAACTCATCTTTCAAGGAAAAAAAAACGTTTTAGTTGTTGTTTTTGTTGTTGTTATAGTTTCTCGATTTCAATGCCGCATTGAGAGACCAGTAACGCTCGTCGATAATTTGCAACGTCTATCCTGAGTCTGTAATATGCGGAAAAAAGTTGAGGGTTTTAGATTTTAAAATGGACTTTATCAACCTTTCTTTTCTTTAAACGAGATTACAGGAATTACGAGCACTGATATCATTCACAGTACTGAATTTTCATAGGAAGTTTGCTGCTTTCATTATGTTTGTTTTCAATGGAAAAAAACTTATATAAGTGCAGAAAAGAAATTTGCGTCGCAGTTTGTTTTATTTTGTAGCTGCGCAGATAAACCGTTGGTGTGATCGTAATTTTTATGGCGCCTGTATTAGAGATAAAATAATGTTTTGAAATCTCTACCACTCTGTTTTTTTTTCTTGTAATCACAATAATTTATCTTGCACTCTTTGTTGTACCTTAAAGTTGTTCGTGTAATGTTTTGTTGTACTAGTTGTGGTAGTATGGATCTTTTTTTGTCGTAGTGTCTAAAAATCTACACAATGATTCTCTGAACAAGTCAATTTGTTCCTCTAGATTAAAAGAGTCTATGATTCTGAAGTGTACAAAATGACCTATCATAATATTAAAATTTATTCTAAAAACTTGGTGGAAAAGTTAATAATAAAAAAGTAAAGGTTATCTTCAATAACACCAAAGTTTATAAACTTTAAAAATCGTGTAAGTGTTGGATACAAAATTAATAAATGTTAATGATTTACTAACAAGCGTGTTTGTACAAACCAAACCGGGACGGTCAAACGGGCTTATTGTGCTCTCACATTAGTTTTACGTTAATGCCTTTTTTCAGACCACGATAGAACTGGGGGAGATGATAGAGACAGAAGTTTTGAAGTGAAACAATCAGTTTCAAGCTGCAATGCAAAACAGAAGGAGTTTGAGAGTTTAAACACATCTAAACTTTGGCTTTCTGATTATTTCTAAAATATGCTAGTCTCAATAAGTCGAAATTCGCAGTATTGACAATTGAAGGCTTTTTAAATAAAGAAATAAACTTTTTAAGCTCAAAACATCCTCTTTAGGTTTTTGTTGGGTTTTAATTTCACTAACAATACAAAAAACTTTTTTGAAAAGCCCTTTGGAACCTAATCGCGCTGGTGTCAGACTAACCCAGGAATGAAGTCTAAACACTAACTCTACACTAAATCCTATTGTCATCACCACACTAATCCTTGTTCTTGCTACCATCAGACGGAAACTGCCCTAGCCTACGACGCCTTTAGTCTGTTTGCCCTGGCGCTGGACGAGTTCACTAATGGAGGGGAAAATCAAATGGACGTTGCTCAGCTCAGTTGCGACAAAGTAAAAAGCTGGAAGCATGGCAGTACGCTGAGGAACTACATGTTAGTGGTAAGTCAGTGATATTGAATCAGCACCAATCAACGGTTAGTTAGAAGGTACGTAAAATCCCGTAAATGTTTTTAACATTTAAAATGGGCATTGTCTTAGGTTAATAGGTTTGAAATTTATTATGAGTTCAGCGATATTGTATAAAAGTAATGGATATATCAAGCCATTTAAAGGCTCTCGATAGCAAGGAAAAAAAACTGTAACTGAATTTAGGATCTAAAGAGAAATTTGGACGACTCAAACCTGGGGGGACATGTTGGAGGCAAAAAGTAGAGAAAAGGTGTAGAAGGTTAGAGTGGTAATGACATTTGAGGGTCTATAACATTAATATTAGAAAGATATATATTAAAGTGAGGCAGAGAGACAGAGGTGGCGACAACTACAGAAAATGAAGAACTAGGTACAGAAAAGGACAGAGAGAAAGCGTAATTAGGATATAGAGGTGTAAAAAGAGAGGAGAAAGAGAGGGTGAGATAGAATACATAAGAGAGAGGAAGAAGAGAAACACACAGAGAGTCAGACATAGAAACAGAGATGGAGAGGGAGAGAGAGAGGAAAGAGAGAGATAGAGATAGATAGATAGATAGAAAGATAGATAGATAGAGAGAGAGAGGGAGAGAGAGAGAGAGAGAGAGAGAGAGAGAGAGAGAGAGATGTGTTTAGAAACAACAGTTAGACCACAGTCTTGTTTTCTTCTTTTCTCACTTTACAAGACCAAGTTCGACGGACTGTCCGGCCCAATAAAGTTTGTCGATGGAGAGAGGTACGATTTTAACCTGGATCTTATGTACCTTACAGAGGATGGACTCATAAAGGTATTTGCTATGCGATTATTAAGAAGTATGTAGGTTAGATACAGCAATTGACATTCATTATCGTTTTTAATCTTGACTTTTCAAGACACCTGTTGGCTACAATACGCATTCGTAGCGAGCATTTTGGGATAGCAATTGACCGTTTATCTACCTAAACAAAAGTTTTGTTTTTCCAGGTATGTGTTTGTGAGTAAACCACATTGCTTTCGTTTTTTATCGAGGAATAAAAATTTATTCTGGTGATTGTCTTATAGAAGCACGGTTTAATTGGTTAAAGTAACAAATTTGATATCTAATAGGTAAAGTGAGGATATTTCACGGTTAAACTGAAAAGAAAATTTTGAAATTTTAGTGATATGAATTTAATTAAAAAAAGATCTTCAAACATCTTTTTTCATCTTATTAGGAGAAAATGGTAATTTTAGACGCTACGAATTGGTAAAAACAATCGGAAGTTACCAGGTCTGCGATGTCAATACCGTTACAAGGATGTTTAAAAAATTAAGTCTTATATTGTAAATAGCAATGCATTTGTTTGAGATAGGTCAGAGGTATTACCGCCTCGTACCAAGAATTTGAAAAACTTTTTGCAGTTTATATTCTCGTGGTGTAACGTTATATGATCAAATGAAGACTGGGCGTTGTTAGTTAACGAAAGGAAATAAAAGTAGAGGATAAGATACCTCGATGTCTTAACGTCCATGTGAGAGCATTGGGACATTTATCTCTTCTCAGATACCTGGCAGTATCCATTGTTCTTTTCAAGTGTCACTTTACAGTTTCGCTAGAAAGATCCTAAGTCAATATGAACCGGTTGATCTATTAACTTAAACAGCTCTGTCAAGTCGCTCTTCTTAACATACATAGAGAATTTCACAACACAGAAACTGCAC
>BMAT01001435.1:230818-258898 GCA_019649035.1 Elysia marginata | reverse complement strand
AGGAAGAGTTAGGAGGTGGCAAGTGTCAGGTGGGAACACAGACAATAAAGAAAACGATACAGACTTGCAAACGATGGCAGACATAACGTTCATAGTTATAATAACAATAATGATAATAATAATAAAGAAAAACAATGATGATAATAATAATAATAATGATAATAATGATAACAACAATAATAATAAAGAATAAATATAATAAAAAATAATAATAATATTATTACTGATAATAATAATGATAAGCTTAATAGTAATAATAACGATAATTTATCTGTTAAATAAAAATTAATAGTATTTTCTTGCCATTCTTGTTAATAATATTACTATTTTTGTTTTAGGATTTACAACAACGTCGCGGCGGTAACAGCATTTGTAGGAATAATTATTGAATACACAGTAACGCTATTTGATCATACTAATCATTTCAAACCTTATTAAAATTAAATTGTACAAATTATGCTAATTTTTTTTCATCTCTGTGTTTTATACTGTAAAATCACATTACAATTTCCTTCAACTTTTGTATTTCACTTAATGATTAATTTTGAGATAGATTCTCTGTCAACCCTTAAATTTTTCAGGTCAAGGAAGGGGGCGTGGCCGGCAAGGCAGCTGAGTTAGGAGTAGAGAATGTAGGCGGAGTCTTCGTTGTGCTGATGGGCGGAGTTATAGTGGGCTTCTTTGTTTCTGTATGTGAGTTTGTGTGGAAAGCTCGCAAGAACGCCAGGAAGGATAAAGTGAGTGCCAGTCAAAACATGATAGTTCCCTAACTGAAGTTTATAAAGAATGTAATTTCGCAAACATGAGAAAATTTTTTTTTTTATTTTGATTTGCGAAAACTACATAATTCAACCCACTGTTTTAAACTTTTTAGATGAGCTTTATAAACGTTGAGTATAAACATTATTTTCTCATGCATAGTAACCCTGGTGTGACCATCCAATGTGGGTCCGATTACGGTATATTTGGTTTTTAGGTTGAGGTTATTATATGCTCTACCAGATCGTTCCTCTTTTTATGTATTTTCTATATCTCCCATCTACTGTTTGCATGATTTATCTACCCTCTACCAACTTTATCCATCTTACCACATTACTTTTGCCCCGCCCTCCTATGTTCTTTTTTGCCAACAAATGACTAATCAATTTCGACACACTTTTGGCTTTTCAATCTTTTCTGACTCGAAAAAAACCCATTTTTAACATTGTGGGGGGAAATGTTATGCTTACATATTTGGCCCTGTCTAGCTATATCCTCTTTGAACTAAAATATTTTCCCTTTTCTTCAGTCTCACTCTTAATCTTATTCGGTATCGATTTTGTCTGGCCCTTTTAAACCAGTACAGCGTGTACTTAGCTCTCAGCTTTGTCTTTCCTTGGTTAATCAAGCACTTGTCTTTGTCTGTCTTTATTTGTGATTCTTTTCTCCACAGAAATATGACTAATTTTTGTTAAACGTTCAAGTCAGTAAACTGTCTTATGGCACAAGTAATTTCTCATAGTTATCTTCATCACAATAGCTTCTCCTTGCTACATATTTTGATTAGCACAAACAACAAGAGATAAATGCAATTCATTAGATTAGTTCAATCGTAACAGATTTACCTAATTTCACTAGGTCCCAGTATAGAGCATGCTGGGGCAACTAAAGGGATTTAAAACCTTTTAAAGAATACTTTACTATGTACCCTTAACATAGATATCTATCAGACTGCAATAAAGGAAACCAAGGGATGCTTGCATCGAGTACAAAGTGTGCAGGGCCTCTAACTGAGCGTTGTTTGCACTCAGACCGATTGTAAAATTGAATCGAGAAGTTGCAAGGAAACCATTTCCTGCGAGAATATCGATGAAAAAGAAAAAAAAGCATGAAAAAATGTTATTTGTGAGGTGGGGGAGGGAGGGAGGAACAGGAAGGGTTTTTCAGACCATTTTTACCAGCAAGACACATAAAAATCAATTGATTGAATTTATTTCACGTTTAAAGAAGAACCAGTTTGATGTTACTTAATTCTACTGTAGTGGAGGGAAGATGATTTGGAGATAGAGTAGTACCAGTCCTCGATTGCATCTTCATGCAATGTTACATTCTGAGATAAAACTATGTTAGCTGAAAATGCAAAAAAAAAAGATATATCGAGAGATGAAGTAGCAGAAAGAGAAAACGAGAAAGAGAAAACGGGAAAGAGAAATTTTAGGAGAAAAACAGATGAGATTTCGGTAGAAAGGCGTGGGTGGGATATAATTTTTTTTTGTATGAAACGAATTCACGAAATTGGCCGCACACATATTGGAATGCCAAACATGGGCATTATACACATGCTGTATTTGACAGGAAGGATTAAGTATCCGAGTTAATTAACCCACCCTCCCCGTATTCAGCTCTGATGTCCTGTACTTGTGATTTGTTAACGAAGGAAAAAAAAACTAATTTTCTATTTTTTACAACTTTCTCAAAAGGCTCTAATTAATTAATTTCAAAAGAAGTTTGATTCACCTAAAGCATTTTAGTAACCAAAATACACGTTCCAAAAATGGCATATTAAAGTGCTAACAAGTTGACATTGTTATCAGTTGTACAATCTTCATTACAAGTCGATTTAGTTCTTAATTCTGAACCGGAAACCGTCAATTGTTTTTTTTCAGTAATTTTCATCTGCTTTTAGTCAATGAAAACTATTCTACAACAACAAAAGTGAAATCGTTTCGTAACGTTCTTAAACGCCTAGACTTTGTTTTATTTGTCGTCCAAATTGATTTACATAGAGATAGAGGGCTGTCGATAGAGATTTTATTTTTATTCAGCAACGAGGCTTAACATTTCCCAAGACAAACTAAATTCAAATGATTGTGTCGCTTTATTCTTACCACCAGCAAACACTGTGCTCAGAGATGTCGGAAGAGTTCCGATTCGCAGTTCGGTGTTTGGGGCCCAAGACGAGCAACAACGACCCGCCCGATGAAGTCACGGACAACGGGTTACAGTTTATGCCTCTAACTGGATACCCCCATCCCCCTCAGCACGGCAAAGAGGTGTATGCCTAGCAGTAATACCTCAGCACCGTTTGTTGGTGGTAGTTTCGTCAAGGTTCCTGAACACCAAGCCAAATACACCCCCCCCAAACCTGTTTATCTATATGTCCAAACCAGAAAAGACTCAAAACCCCATGTTTCCCCAAACTCTTCAGCCAAATAGCCGTAAAGAAAATGATTTTCACCAAACTGTAATATCATACTGAGAGAAAGAGACTCTTTAACCAGAGGGCAGAAAGTGCCTTGGAGTTCATTTTACTCTGTGAAGAAGGAAACGTTTAGTAAGTATATGTAGCCTTCTTTACTTGGTAAGAGTTTGTTTATACCACACCCTTCGAATTCCCTGATGATTCTGTTAATCAATGAAGCAGTCCAGACAGCCATGATCTGAGAGACAAGACGGGCACTTTGGTGGTCTTCAAAGAAACTATCACTGGTAAGTTCATCAGCGCGTCACCTTGGTTTGGAGGACAATTTGCAATGTCAGAAAAGAAACATTTTGGAAGGAAAAAAAAGAAAGAAACGTAATACGCTCAAGACATCAGTAACAATGAGGTTGACCTCCATCTCCCCAAAAGTAATCACGTGACTATTGTTATCGACGAGATAAGAGTATCAAGAGCGTTCTAAGAGCGTTCATGTGTGCTGCATTGTTTTTTTTAATTGCTAATGTGCCCCGCAACGGGTGCGCAAGCTGCCAAGAAATAGGCAAGGAGACACTCGACTTGGACAGGCGGAAAACGAATGAGGTCGCTGTTGTATCAACTGCCACGTGACCCAGATAAGATTCCGTCAGCACCATTGTTACCAAACTTGTTGGTGTGCATTACTGAATGATATGGCAAAGGGAACGTTTAGGTTGAAGTCTGCCGAATTTCCAGATCGACTGTCTAGGGGCCTATAACTCAGGAATGACTCAGCTAAATGAACTGATTTGATGTAATAATATATTAAACGAAAACATACTTTACAGCATTATAAGTCTATAATATGGTTGTTTGTGCTTCTAAGGAGTGCTGAAATTATTACAGCTTTGTGGACTTGGAATAAAAAAAATAATGTTATATTTTTGTCGATTACGTTATAAAGCCTGTAAACGAGTTTGCTTGCTTTAAGCCTGCAATTTCTCCTCTGGTTTTGTGTATTGCATTGCGTGTTAAGTCTTATATACTTTACCCATGTCACTGTAGGGTTATTGATAGCCCTTGTTTATTTTTGCTATAACTGAAAAGAAAAATTTCAATGTTGCGTTGATGCTCTTATGGTTATAATTTTTATATGTGTGAAGCCCTATCCCATAACGTTTTGACAATCGTCGTAAATGAGAAAATAATGTTGTTGACCTAAATTTGATCTTCAACAAGCCAGAAATGTTGAAGATTAAAATTTTAAAAAAGCGTTTCAAATACAGCCAGCTAGTACATTTAAGGCCATGCAATCGGTTTTCAGCAATAAAAAGTGTTTTTTTTTGTACTAGATCAATGAAATCAAAATGTTTTTGCAGCTAGCTGAATGGTGTGCGTTATGTCTTCCATAAAGTTTAATGATTTGCCAGCCTTGGGTGAATAAGACTGCGCTGAGTGTAATGCTTTTGAAACCAGGCCTAGAGTCATGTGATTTACAAAGGAGGAATTAAAAAGTAGAAATTTAAAGGTTAAATGAATTTGAAGCCTTTTATAACGCCCCCCCCCCCCTTCACTGACACAGGATAAAAAAAAGGTTTCCAATACTGCCGGTAATGATGATAAAGATGTTGATAATGAGGATTGCGTTGATGCGGGTGATGGTAACGATGAGGTATTGAATGACATAACCAACGTAAACGGTATTTTAAAACAAATTTAGTACAATTGCGCGCGGATGCTTCATTAATAAAATAATTTGTTCTTGAAATGAAGGCTTTATTGGATTTAATTTCAGATAAAACAAAACGATGAGTATTATGCCTTTCAACCCATGTAAATAGTGTACCTTTAAAAATTCCAAGTGATTTAATGTGCATGTTATTTTTTTTTCATTTTTTAACCACCTGAAAATAATACTTTTGTAAATTTTGCATTGTTTAGATTGTTCTCAGTTAAACCTCTATTGAAATTGAAGATGCATTTGCATAAGTATAAAACATGACCTTTTTTTTCATGAATGACTATAGCTTTTATGAAGCGGTTGTTATCTTTTTATGTGTCACACGATACTCATAATTATAGACAACTCTTTCTCCTCGTAACCAACTCAAACTCTTCCCATTACCCATCTTTTAAAAAAATGTTACTCTGCTGTGTTAATGTGCAAAGCGAATTTGTTCTTAAATTTTTTGGGTTATTAAATTTGTATCCTTCTGATTTTCCTCATTCGCTTATTGATGTTTTGCTGTCTACCTACTGTTTAAAAAGCACATCATACTAAACACATGCCTCGCTTATGCTATATCAGTTGCATACTTTTGCCATGAGTCCCGTTGTCACAAAATGGATTTCAGTGCCTTATGTCGTAAACCAAAAAGGTCAAAATAAATTCATTAAATTCTACCATTGAAAGATGTCTCGCCATTTCAACATGCTTATGAAAGAAGCAATTTATGATTTCTTTCTCACTGTCCTGCGGAGAGTGACAATTATATTTTTTCTTCCTATATATTAACGTGTTCAGTCCATCATTTCAGCTGACGATCCAACTCTTTTAAAACAACCACATTAAACCTTTTTTTAGACCTTAAGCTTATTTATAACTTGCCCACATCTACAATATCATGTACTGTATTGATTTTTCCCGTATCTCATTTTAAAGCAAAATGGAACATGTCCTTAATCCATTACGGTGCAAAGTACAAGACTATGTAATTATGATTATGAAGACAGTATTGTATACATTAATGTCTTTAAATACAAAGTTGCTCCAGGTACGTAATTATGTACGAGGGCTCTACTGTTTTCAAACAAAGTGAATTATTAGATGAGAAAAACGAAGCAGCAGAATACTAGCCTGATATAACTGCTTTTGATTGAAACACAACAGCCTCGATGTCAATTATCGTAGCTATTGAAACAAGTCAAAGAATTAAAAGAAAATGACTTATCTTGGAAAAGCTATGAAAACATTGTGAAACCTTTTTTGGTGGGGGAAAGTCAAACAATTTTATCGCCTTTTATAGGATTTTACCCAAGTGTTGCTGTTCAGATGTTACAGTCATACTATCACACTGCCGTTTGTTAGACTGTTTCGCTTATTATCCGCTGAGTTAAATTATGCTATGGAATTTTTTCGCTTAAAATCACCAATGTTAACTAAAGGTAGGTTGCGTTCTCCCTTAAAAATCGCCATTGTTCATATAAAATACACGTTCCTGCTTAAGTTACAGCTACACCAATTATTCCCTCATACAGTGTAAAAAAGTTTTTTTTTGCCATAATGATGTCCACAGTACTGCGTTGTTAGGTCCCTTGGGTTTAATGGGTTGTAATCCTCTCTAAAAAAGCTGTAGATCTATTGAATAAACATAATTGCATAACTATGTGTGTTTTTTCCGCTCCATTCTTTTCGAAACAATGTGTAAGAGGAGGGGATTCCTACGTTTCTGAAGAGCATAAAAAGAATGAAAAATTTTCTGGCGACGAAAAACGTTAGGCCATTTTTCAGGTTTGAAAATTAAGTGTCGTACTTCAAAAAATAAACGTACTGTAAAGAGCCAACCTCAGGATTTTTCTTCCCTTTTGTTTACCAACTACAAAACAGAAGCGTTTAAAGTAGTCTTCCAATTGAAACACAAATATTTATACGATTAAACGCAGCGCTTATGAGTTTGGTCGCCCTAATTGTGTTGATATTGTATTGCTATTTTTGTTATTATTATTAATAATGATAATATCATTTTTATGAATAGTACACTCATTAATAGTATTGTCAAAATTGTTGTTATTGTTATTAGTATCATTATTATTATTATCAATATAACTACTTTTTTTTCTTTTTACTATGTCTTTTTCTTAATATTGTAATTATAATTACTATTATTATTAATATTACTATATTTTTCATAATTATTTTAGTCCTTTTTTCTTATCATTTTTGTCTTTATTCTGAAGAACATTAAAAAAAGATAATAACTGCTGTTCTTTTTATTGCTATTGTAAAAATTATTATTATTACTATTGCTATCATAGTCATTGTTTTTTTTATTTTTATAAATTAAATAGCGACACATTAGGTACGTATTACCCAAGCTCTCTTTTAGTTTCCCCATGTATTAAATGGAAACTTTTGGGTTTCATCAATGAAATTTTTAGTAAATTTTGCTGTAATATATGCATGGAATCATTTACCATATCATCCTATCACGTTGGCAATAAATTGTACTCATAATTGCATTAAAGATGATCTTTATACGTGCTTGTGTTTTTGGGTTTCAGTAATAAAACTGGGTTTGTGTGTGCAGTCATTTTATCTTAAGAATAGCCTTACGCAACTGAAGAAAGTTACCTTAAGTACTAAAGCTACTACTGTTGCTGATACTATTACTGTAATTCTTATTATTACTGCCTGGCTACTAGTGCAGCTGCTACTGATAAAAATACAACAACAACTACCACTACTTTACTTCTTTTACTACTACTACTACTACTACTACTACTACTACTACAACTACTACGACTACAACTACTACTACTACTACTAATACTACTACTACTATTACTACTACTACTACTACTAGTACTACTACTACTACTACTACTACTACTACTACTACTACTACTACTACTACTACAGGAGCAGCGTGGAGCAGCGGTTAGCGCGTCGGACTTTTGATCCGGCGGTCGCGGGTTCCATTCCCAACCACGACGCATGTTGTAACTGCCTTAGGAAAGCAATTTATCTACACTTTCCTCAGTCCACCCACCTGTAAAATGGGTAACTGGTTATAGGCAGTGTTTGAAATTTGTAGAATATTAGTATTTGAGCGCCTAATAGGCAGCCGTGCTGTTATGCTCTGAAATATGAGTTGAATTTTCTTTGGTGTGTACTGACCTGCTAGGGAAAACATGTAAAGTCTTGAGACTGCCTTGGCGGTGGAAGACTATAATTCATATTTTTTTTACTACAATTACTACTACTACTACTACTACTACTACTTCTTCTACTACTACTACTACTATTCCTTTTTCTACTACTATTACTACCACCACGACGACGACGAAAGCTTCATTCTGCTCCTTATGTTATCAAAACAACTACAATTGACATTGAAAGTGATCATAGTGCTACTACATTAACTACCTTTATCAACTGAAAAAAACATCTAACGCACGGAGAAAAAATGCTTTCAAAGTGTAATGAAAATAGAAAGACAATCGGAAACAATAAGTATTTCAATTTATTTGAAAAAGTTTGGGAAATGTTAACCGTGACAAATTAATTCTTAACACCTTACAAAGAGGCATGACAGGTCCTGATTTATAGTGATTTATACAAAAGACCAGCCAATTAACACTTGTTTTGTTTCAAGTTCGATATACATGATTCAATAAACATTCAAAAGAAATTTAAATACACTAGGTGTTTATGGTTACAGGAAATAATAATATGCACAGAATTTTACAGTCATCCATAGGATTACCGATGAACTTAAAAAAAAAACTCATCATATTTTGGTTGTTATTTAATCACAACAAACTGTCTTTGTTGTAGAAAAAATTCTACATATTATATCCCATTTTACCTAAAATACAGAAAAATGTCAATTAAACAGTCACTTTTTTCTCGTTTGACTCTCATTTATACTATAAATTATACCACAACAAGAAGTGCTAGCATCTATACCATTTTTTCTTTTCTCAAACGTTTGCAATGACATCAACATAATATGTAAGTTTCTTAAAGAAAAACAAGGTATGGAATCGTCAACATGGATTTCATAATGCACCGCTTCGTTGGGTCGTTTATCAACACACAGATCATTACCGATTTTTCAGTATGCATGGAAAATGCAAGCAAAACCGATTTTGCTTGTGCAGAGAGAGACATCTACGCAAATAGCTAAGCAGTTTTTTGTAATGCCTAACTGGGGAGTAAAACTTTTATGTAGAGTATTTGAATCAGTTGGACTTCTTTGTTCCAGGCTTTATTGTTTCTTTTTGTAGTTAAACCAAATGTAAGGGGCTCAAAGCAGATTAAAAAAGCAAGACTTCAATCTGAATCATTTACTAAATGGACAAGGTAGATATTAAACAGCATTAAATGCGTCCTTACCGTTAACTTATTAATTTGAAAAATAACAAGTACCCGATCGATATACCAATTTAAAAAAAAGGAAAATTTGTGCATTTCATCGTCGTCCATTTATACTAAAGTTTAACCGTTTAAAGTCTTGAAAATAGCATTTAAATTGCCTTGGTTAGATGATTTTTTTTACTTATGTACGTTTGTGTGGTGCCGTGAGTCTAGTGGTAGGTACTCGGCTTTCTGACCGAATGGTCCGAGGTTCGAGCCCTTGTTCTACAGATACACTTTTAGTGACTTGGAAAAGGTTTTTGCACAAGAATCGTTATCCTTAATCAGGCATTAAAGGGTAAGCAGCCTTGCGCATTGAAATGTTTTGTCAGTGTGCAAGAACATTGCACTTAAAGATGTTTTGCTCCTTTTTTAACTTAGAAGGTAATTTGGTTGGTAATGGCTTGTCAGAGAACTTGTGTAAAACGTTTGGAACATTAGTGGATTAGGCGACGTGTGAATTCACTCTTAACTTAACTTTACTCTTCCACTAATTTAAAAAGTAAAGTAAAGCAAAGAGTGTTTTTATATAGCGCCTATTGATAAGTTGCGGTTGTAAATTTGTTTTTTTTGTTGATTTGTCAATTTAAAATTGCAAGAGAGTTTACAGGTTAGGGAAATGCTTTTTCGACCTAGGCACGATGGGATTTTTTTTATATATAAATATATTTTTCAACGAACCGAAAATATCGTACTTCGATAGTTTGTGTTATAATTAATGCTATTTTCTTAGTTGAATATTTGAAAATGTTCATAGCTAAGGGGGAAACCCTGATTATATCTTAAATTTCATAATATTTCTGACTCAGATGTCAATCCTCTACTTTGTTATAAGGTACCATAATTCGTGCCTTCTTTTTTTTTCTGACGGTAGCACTTTTCTCGGAAAAAAGATGTATTAGACGATCGTATATTTGACATTGCTAAAGTTCTGATTGCTAGGATGATTTTTTTAAAAATTTAAACATTGAAAATGAGTTACAATATGCGAGGTAATATTGTCTATCCGGAAAGCGTTGCCATAATAAACTTGTTAAGTCATCGTTGTCTGTTTGTTGTTTTATCCAGGGTGTTCAAAAGTCAATGAAAAAAAAAAACGTTTTGAAAGTTTTCTAGTGTTTATGTTAAGACCGCCGTCTGATTAATTCAAAATCTTGATAACTTGCAGACAAAACCTACAAGGATTTAACTCAATCATTAAACTGTAACACACCTAACAACCTTTGCACAAAGTAAATGCCTCGTAAAGCGATGTCATCTGTTTTGGTCGTTAAGTAAGCAGTTTGTTTGTTAAACCCACCTCTTAGTTTTTGCCACTGACCTGTTGTGTTTCTATACGCAATCCAGCGCTATATTTTAACTTTGTTGGTATGTTTTGTGAGCTCAAACCCAAAAACCGTTTACCCATTAGTTACGTGTACTGCCACGGCATTTACATAAACTTCATCAAGTCTTTTGACAACGGTGACTTAGTCAACTTCTTTATAAAAATAGGAATACTGACATGAAAGAAAGAAAATATCGGTCTTAATTACTCTTTAACCTTTAAATAAAATGTTGCCTTCTTTTAAAGCCCTTTTCACACGATACGCATATATCATACGATTCGCTCGCGACCGGTAATACTTTTGTTGTTCCAAATAATCCTTTCTCATGTAAAAGGGTGTATATGAGACCATAATGATGGATAATTTTCTTTCAAATTGTCCGCCCGGAGACGGTCCGGATATTTACGTACTTGTGACACTTTGTGTGAAACGAACTTTAAAGGGACGCAATCATAATAGCGACCGCCTTAAGTTTTTGTGTTGTATTTTGCTTCTTTATTTTGTCTCTAAAAATGTTACATAGAGCGTGGACTTGCAAACACTGCGACGACTTGAACCAAAAGAAAACAAAAATTTGTACTGAAAGCTTCGTCATCTTGACTTCCGTTTAATTGTCACACTAACGACAATTATTATCCACTCGTTTAACCCTTATATCTGAGACATATTACCTTTTTAAGCAAAGCAGCTCAGGGGTAAGTAAATCTTACTTATACTTGAATCAGCGCTGTCTTTTAACTTAATTATTCTAGTTTTATGTAAAGCTGGGAAGTTTAACCGGCATTGGCTTAGGTGTAATTCGATCGACCAATATCTGATTATTGACTTAGGTTTCTGTCAATATCAATTATTCACACAAACGAGGAAGCAATGGGTATGATTTAAATTTTACTTAAAGCCAGACGGCGGTGGTTACTGTTGTTAAATTGTAACTGAACAAAAACATTGAGGTAGCATTTTGCAACGTGTTCAGATGATACTGGTGACAAGGTTTTTTTTCTTTCTTTTTTTATAAGAAAACAATAATTAAGAATTATCCTGGAAAACGCGTGTAAAGAATAGACTAGTAGTGTGGCATGCGGAAAAAAACAGTCTTTTTCCACACGAAATGTTTTGTTAATTAAAATTCATCATCATGAGATAAAATCAAATGACGGTAACAAATCTCTTCTTATTTTTCATGGTTGTATTGGCTTACCAATCACCAGACTGAACATAAAATTATGTGATTTTTCACAGAATACGTTTTCGTAGCAAAAACAAAAAGACTGAAAAACTTGCTGACACATTTTAACAGAAAAAATAACGTAGACCAAGCCAGTGAATGCGACTGACACATAGATATTATAAAACTATAATAAATTACGCTCAAAAAGAATCAAATGAAAAAATATGAGATGACATGGGGTGGAAGAGATATGGATAAAGAGATAAAAAAAAACAGTATAGGGAAGCAAGTAGGACATTGGCGTTTTTCATTATTCCAATGAAAATCTCAAACTTTCTTCTGACAAAAAGTTCAGTTGTCATTAATTAAAATGATTAGGATTTTTTTTGTCCGTTGACATTTTTGTTTTGAAACACCATTACAGTATAATGCAGCAGAGGGGTGTCTTTCAAATTTCTGACTAGAAAATCAGACACAACAACCTAGTGGGGAAATGAATATTATGAAAACTTAAATCATTATAAAACGCAACATGAGTTTTTTTTAAATAGTAATTGGTAAATATTGACATGCAACTAAGTTCTTTCGCTTCTAAAACAATGTAAACTGGTATGTACAAAAGAATTGAAAAAAAACAACAAACAATCAAAAACAAAAACAAAAAATTAAAATTAAACAAATACACAACCCCACACACCATTTTTTCCCTTTCAGTGGCGTATGATATAGTCCATTTGCCTTTTGAACACAATAACACGGACACTTACATCATAAGTTTGTCAAGACTATTATTAAATAAGCTTTTGGAACTAAGTAATTTTTTGTAATCGCCGTTATTTAAAACTAGATCTACCCAGTATCAGTGGAAGAGGCACAGTACAAAAATTGCCATAACTCCAAGATCATTAATTTTTCTTAGGCAAAAGGGATATGAAAACATAAGAGCACATTTTAAAACACTGAATGTAGGATTTTGTTCATTCGCATCAAAGGTTTTGTCCAAGCAACTTGAAAAATAAAACACGCAAGGCTAAGGAAAAAATTGAATTATCAACAGTGAAGTTTGAACTTGCACGTAAACTGCAGCTACCAAGCCGAGAGGTATGCCCGTGGCAATAAAAACGCAGTATTTGTAGTGTAAACCATTTGAGAGATACTGCACTTTGATTGTCACGGGCAGATTATTTTGAGTGACTAGCGAATAGGTTTTTTATATTGCACAAAACGTTATTTTTTACAGCTTAGGCTCTCAATTTATTCTGAAAATCACTGTTCTTGGATGCCTCTAAACATGAAAAAGTTTCAATAGTTGTATCATTGTCTCCCCCTTTGAAAAAGTAGAGGCCAAAAAAATCGCATCTTTTGAAAAATACGCGATTTGATAGTCGAATTCAGCTTTTCGTAAAAATTTATTATATGATTGAAAAAAATAAGTTCACATGTAAACAAATTGTTTCTTCGTTGCAGGCACGCTCCCTTTGCTACAAGAACTGGAAAGTTTAGTGAAATTGTTTATATATATAAACAACTGTGGTTATTGTTTAGGTGGACAAATTTGAAGATTATTGTTTCATTACAATACCAGGAAATGTGAATATTATTTACATATCTCGTGGTGCTTGGTCAGAAAGATGTTCATGGATGACACAACAAAGTGCTGAATTTTGCGCCATACACATAATATAAATAAAATTGTATGTGATGAAGAACAAAGCTATGATGAAAAATGAGGTAATAGGACATAACACGTTGTCCTTTCTCCATGTTAATGATGATAACGAGAAAAAAAAGTGAAAACAAAGAAGCTGTAAGAACAAGAAAGAAGTATATAATAATGTAATTATGTACAGCATAGTTTTATGACATGCAGTGTGGTAGTTGCAGAACAGGGGTATAGGGCGTGTCTCTGTTCTATGTTTAAACTAATCAATGACTATGATTCTTGCCAGGTTCACATAAGTCGAACTGAGATCACAATACAGGTAGGGGCATAAACTGCTATTCATCACTCGAAATACATGAACCCTTCGCAGCACAAGATATGAATTAGTTTGGAAGGTACCCCGTGCAAACTAATATCTTAGCACGTTCTCAATAAAAAACAACTATTAATGTTATTGAAAAGCTGTAAATGTTGTGCATCTTACTGGCAAATAATTATGGACATTTAGTCATTTTTCTTCTGTAATAACACAACCAAAACTGACAGTTAGAGCTTTGCTTATTGAAAGCAGACTGGTACATTTTAAAGGAAGTTCTCCTAAAGGGCAGTCCCGACAAGTTTTTTGTACTGCAGTTATGCGGACACTGTTTTTTTCTTCTCCTGGGGTCTTAATAAACAGTGTAGTAATACTATAATTATCTCGGCTGCTAAACACATTGTTCTTCGTGGCTGCTTTAGGCTTATCATTATTTCTCGTAGGTTGTATCTTAACGAGATTAAAACGTGTTGTTTCTAAGTTCAGTTCTCGCAGTGCGGCTTCCTAGGCGACTTAGAAAAGCGAAATGTTCAAGATGGCATTCAGTCTTATTTCCGGCATTAGTGACAGCACACAATATTTATTAAACGGGGAAATAAAGTAATTTTGGTCCAAATTAAAGGCTACCATACCAAAGAGAACACGAACGTTATAATGCTCTCATTAAGATTTGTCGAGGAATCTGAATAACCTAGTGTTCACATAGTGACAGTCACCTCATCATTGATGTTCTAACCAGTTATAACACTGGTCATTATTTAAATCTTTAATTTTCTACTGTTACGTTTGATAGAAGCACAAAGAAAGACAGACATACGACTTATTTCAAGAAAGAGAGGCGGCAAGCCTTTTGTCATTTTAGAACTTTGTAAGACATAATTATTATTTTAAAATGCTTATCGTTTATCTTTAAAAGCTACAAATAGATTCTCATTAAACATGACTGGCAAAAAGCCGGTTGCAAATTGCCCTTCATCTTTTTACTTCATTTGTTGCTGCCTTCTTTATCTTAATTCTCTTGCTGTGTATGTTTGAAAAGTAGTATATTGTATAATCTCGCATGTTTAACACGTTTGACTTTCGATAATGTTTGTTGCATGGCATCCTGCTAGGCCTAGGAAATATGTCCCGGACGGAAGTAGGAAACGCCCATTTCCTGTGCTTCAGCGTTATGAATCAAGTGCAATAATCTCTTGGGGAAAATCTCTCGTCCACATCGTATAGAAAAAAAAAGCATTAGGTACTTGCGATTCGCCATTTTTGTTGTTCCTCGTATTTAAATGTTCTTAGCCTTGTTAGATCGAAGGTAGCCTCGAAATCACCTGGCTTTGCAAGAGTCTCTTGGAAAAACACTTGCTTTGACATCGCGTAGAATAAAGTCCTTTTTTACAGACATATTGTATTTCGCTTTATGAAAACGTTTTTGGTCATATGGATTGAAGGTGCCCTCAAGCCAGTCCAACCTAGTTGACCTCTGCTTCATTGTTGGGACATAGGTCAAAAGACATTGAGAAATCTTTTCAAGAAATTTCCGTTCTAACGTTGCTTTAAGACGAGGCATTAATAGCCATGGCTGTCTTAGAAAAGTGTCCGGTCCAACCTCACTTAAAAGTTTTTTTTTTCCAAATGGCCATTTTTCGTTCGCTTTTTCAAACGTTCTTGCCTATGATCCAAAAATCCCTTGGGAGGACCTAATCTTGCAAGTCTTTCAGGACATTCATTCAAGGCAGCCTCAATATTTTCGTCATAATTATTAAACCCAAAATGGATGCGTGTAGCGCGTGGGCAAAGTGAACGTCACACCTCATTGTCACTGTAGTCGACGTGCAGATAGTCCCCGTTGTAGCCCCGTGTTGTGGCCATGGTGTGACTGCTGTAGTCGGGTCGGAACTCGGTCTCGTATCGCGTCACGGTCGCTCCTGTGTTGGAGGAAGACGGAACAGAACGGGCAGAGGAAGGCACAGGGGACGGAATATGTCGTGTCTGCCGAAGTTGAATTACACCGTTTGGAGGCGGAGGCCCATCTGAGTCCTGTTGAAAGAGAAGAAGAAAAAAAAGTTGAGAGAGGTTTCAAGTTTCATAGCTCAGTTTTGTTTGCTGTGGCAATCTGCCAAAATATTCTACAAGCTAAGAATCTCTGGAATACTAAGAACTCTATTATAGTATGGAGCTAAGTAAGGCTCAATAGCCTTGCGACGCCAGACAAAAGTCTTGTTACTATTAGCACAGGTTATTGAGGGCAGAGACACGCATGATGCACACTTTACTCGTCTAAGCCCACTGAAAGTCACATTACAGGAATGTTCATGTCTAAGAAAAATAGGGCTTTTATAGAGATTTTTCAATGGCTTCAAAACGCTATTAAACTCACTGTGCTGTCAATGCATTTGACAGCAAAATAAAATATATACTTAACTTGTGTTAATTGGACATCTTAATAATAGCTTGACCATTCCATAACGTAATTGTCTCGAAATTGAAATCGAACACTCTTACCGAGAAGAGTCTCGCTTTTATATAGTGATTTGGGCCAAATGGCGTCAATACTAAGTGAGAAATAATTATTGTCTAAAATAACCTTGTACAGATTTACGGATTTTTATAATAGCAAGAATAGCCCTCTACTAGGGTTTTGTCAAATATCACAATAGACCCTCTTCTTGTCATGATACTGTATGTTTAAACTACAAGGGCAAAAAAGAAAACATCAAAGTTTTTTCATTTGTTTTGCCAGATAGAGAAAGGCTTTTTCTATGGTTATTTAACAGGACACGCATCGTTGAAAAATGGGTGTTATGTAAAATGTTTTGCTAGTCACTTCATCTGTGTATCTCACGTTGGTTTAACTATTTTATGAGGAGCTGAAAAATCATCTTTACGTCGCTGATATGCGTTTAGAGTTATAGCCTTTGAAAGAAAATGTTTTACTTTATCTTAAACTTGTGATGACCAACAAAACATATCGTACTTTAAATGTGGTTCAACATATCGTCTTCAAATAAAAAGTGATTAATTATCGGTAACCTGTTATTCAATGTATAGAGGCAACTTTCATTTCTTGACCAAAGTGGATGGCTTTCCCAGCTCCTCACATTTTTGTCTGTGCTTGCTCATCTAAGGGGTGTAAATGATTAATAAAAAAGCTGAACACAGCGCGAGGTTTTCTTTTTAGTGTAAGTGTGTGTCCATCAGGAAAACCCCTGTAAGTTAAACAAATTTTTAAGAAGTGTGACTGTTGGTAATGAATAATTCAATTTGCTGACTAAAAAAAAACAACTTTACTTTTGATCTAATCAAGAAAGACATGAAATAAAAAAATGAAATTCTCACAACAGAAAAAATCGGATTAAAAAAAAGAAGAAAAAAAACCAAACATGTCCATTAGGTTAGTGTTTGGGGTATTTCTGGCCATTCACACAAGTTTTAACAAATGCTGTTCCTAAGATATCAAGCCACCGCGTAAGGCTTTTGTTTAAAGCTTTTTGAAATATTTTTGAGATCCAAACAATTCTTTTTTGAAGGTGCTGTTAGCGTGTACATATAATAAGCTTTTCCTTCCCCGTGGCAAAAAAATTACGCCTACCAGTAGCTGCAGTTTTATTGACACAAGGGTTAACTAAACTATTGCTATCACTAGCACAAGCAGTTGCATAATTATGAAGTGGTACTAAGGGTTATGAGACTGTTTTAGTACTGGTCTTTTTTGTGTGTTAAACTTGTAAGTTGGGGTCATCAGCGAACTCTTCTGTTGGCAAGGTAGTTTATTTAAATAACTATAGTGCTAAATCTTACCATAAAAAGTCACTATTGCACAAGGGGAACTACTCTAAAAGGATTTTTTAAAGTTCGTGGAACAGTCCCATTTAGATACTTGAGCTCTGGTTCCTGCCACTACAACTAGTAACTGCAGATGTAGTGGCACAAGACATACTTGAACCTTGGGTGTCACTAGCACTAGAAATTGCAGATGTAGTGGCACAAGAGATACTTAAACTCTGGCTGCCAATAAAAGTAGCAGTTGCATAGTGTGTTGGTACAAGGGATTACAGAGATAGGCCTACTTGAATTCTGGTTGCTGCCACTACAACTAGCAGCTGTATATTATGAATCTAGTGGCACAAACGATACTTGAACTCTGGCAGCCATTAGAACTAGCAGCTGCATGATTCTATAAAGGCCTAGGTCTATGACCAATCTAATTTAGATAGATCTGGAATGTAGATATTTGATCTAGATATCTAGTTTTAGATTCTGGACCTAAATTACAATGTCAGACACTGAAAAAAGAGAGCTTTATCTAGAACCTTAAAAAGACTTCTAGATCTAGATCGACCTAGGCTTAAATTTAAAACCAAATTTTGTAATAGATTTAGGATTTAGGGAATCAAAGTTAAATATCTAGATTGATCCTTCCTATCTAAGTACAAGTTACTATAGTTATGAGCTTCGATTAGGTTCCATGGAGTCTTCTTCTTCTTTGCGTTCTACAAATGTTTAGTTTTTAAGGTTGTATACCCATGAAGTCCAGGAAGTTATTTGTTGTTTCTATTTATTTGTTCTTTGAATGGGCCAAATAGTTTGGTGCTATGCTCTGCAGTGGGTTCTCACTTTTTTTCTCTGAGTTCTATATACAACAATCACTCCTGGTGATCTCATCCACTAGCTCAGGAATGAACCTAGACCAAGCTAGGTTCACTTCTAGATAAGGCCTAATAAGTTCAAACTTGGCACAATGGGAGATAGCCTAAAAAGCGAAGCTAGATATGTTCACAATTAGGCTTAGGCCTACTGCAACCGTCGTGCAAAATCTAAGTTTTAGTTTTTCTTATCAGTTATCAGGAGAACTGGGGGAGCTGACGAGCTAACAAGGATTCTAGAGAAGATTCAGTCACAATGAGCTAGAAGCTCTCTTCTGTGTGAAGTTATGGAAAACAATTGGAAAAAATAACAAAAAATGTGCATGACGAATTTGTATAAATAGAACTATAGGAGTATATAGGCCTTAAAGGTAATTGGCACTTGAATTGCAGGAATTTGTTTTAAAGTAATAAACAAAAATTAGCTGGTATCCCAATAGTAGGAAAAAGCTGAAATCAGTAGAAATCTAAAATAGTTATATCCGTGTTATCTCTTTGTTATGCTTTGTTAATCTGCTTTTTATAAACTATTATCTAGATCGTACAGATTTACTTGCATACTTTATAGATATACTCCAAGTGTTGGGAACTCTACTTTAGTTTTTAGATCTCTCTCTCTCTCTCTCTCTCTCTCTCTCTCTCTCTCTCTTGTAAAATGAATACTCGGCAGTCTCAATGCTTTATTTATATGGCAAACTCAATTAGAATGACTCTAGGTGACAAAAAGCTTGTCTAGCAAACAGAAATCGAAACAGAATACATTATTGTTATTAACACACGTGTAAGGTATAACCAGAGGGAACAACTGACCTCATGGTGTCTGTGGCTGTTGAACGGCCTGCCTTGTATACAGTCAGGACAATCTGCTCTAGGCTTATACTTTGGTCGTTTGGAAGAACCGCCACATCGGACAGCAAACCTCAGCTCTTGGGCCATTTCTTGGCACAGAGATTGCTGAAATAAAATAGGACATAAAGATTTCAACAAGTTTCGATTCCTAAACCTTCTAACAGTATTTTGACACCAATTAGTCTCGGTGCTTTTCAAATTGCAACTTGGACATGGGGCAGCACAAAATAAACGTTTTAATGAGAAAGAATAGTTCGAAAAAAGATTTAACTTAAAAGGGTATTTAATTTTCCTGGTTACAGTGTGACATTCATGTTAAGATAAGCGGATTGGACACCAATAAAACCAATTTCACAGTTGGCCGAAAATGAAAGTAAGTGGACAGGAAATAAAATTAGATGTTTTGAAGGTTGCAAAAAATAAAAACAGATGACTTGTATTTTAAAAATAATATATCATTGAATAAACCTTAAGCTGATAAGAATAAGTGGCTACAATTTGTTTAAACAACGCCTATGATTGCATGCAGCTTAGTTTTCAAAAATCATGTCCATTTTTTCACTGATAAGTAAGCTTAGTATTACAAAAAGCTTTATTTCGGGGTTAAATATTGATATAACAGGAACAGTTTTATTTTGAAAAAAAAAACTTTAATAACTTCTCAGGGATAGATACGACTTTTAAAATAATAATGCTTATGATTAAACGATTTTAATTACGAAGGTAACATGATACAACGGCAGAGTTTTGTGGTATGCAAGATATATCATAGCTTCAGGCCATCATTTCTTTCAGTTGTTTTGTTAAAGAAAATAGAAAATTATCTAATATAATAAAACAAAAGCGGAGTAGTTTGTGTTGACTCAAATATAGCTTTAGACCTTTTGGATAAATCAACCTTTTTACGTTTCATTTCTGTTACTTACACAGAAAAAGATCGATATCATATGCAAGTAATTATACAACAAGTGCAATAGATTAAACAGAAAATAAGCAACGCAAAGCTCAGTACGTAGTAAGTTGTCTACATGAAGACTATGAAACTTAAATGTAGTTGTTCAGCTTAAAGGTATAAACCAAAATTTTGCAGCCTTTACACGTCAATCTATGGGTAACAAGTTAAAAGGGGGCGCCACCGCTTTTGTGATACATATAAAACGCATTGGATAGTAGGATAAAAAACTTCGAGGATACTTTTTTGTCACACTTGTTTACAATGTTCATTTAAGAAGAAAGTTACATCTTCCTTGAAGATTAGTGTGTTTATTTTCATCATGCAATTGTATTTGTAAAAAAAATGACTCAAAGCTTGTGTCTGAAGTCTCACCCTGTCTTCCTGTGCGTTCTCTTTGGATTTGTATATGAATTCAATGATGGCAACGATTATTGCTAAAGCAAGACCAACTAGAAGAACCACGAATATGCCTCCCACATTCTCAACTCCAAGAGCATTTGCCTTTGATTCTTTGTTGTCATCTCTGCAGACAAAAGAAAGAACGAACATGAGGAATTTACAGTTAAAAAGCAAATTTATAATTTTCATGTTGAAATATTGAAATCAGCATTATTAGTAAGGTAGGAAAAAAAAACTGATCCTATAGTTTTGATGAGAAGGAATCTGGTTCCGTACTAATGATATCACCATCATAGACCAACATTAGGATAGTGGGTGTTGTATGGTGCTTAGGTCAGGAGCCTAGCAAAAGGTAAAAGCAATAGTATCTACTTGACCTAGCAAATCAGTATCCAAAAACAATCTGATTTTTTCGCTTTGTTCAGTAACACACAAGTATTATAAACTAAACGAAATTCGATTAATAAGAGCTTTCGTAAAGAACTATAGATGTAACTGTGTTAATCATTGCATTTGCTAATCCTTTATCCTTATGAGCTCTTTTCTAATGTTTTCTATCGTTATCACATTTCTCCGAAACAACGGGTAGTGAAGTATGAGTGGTGTTGTGTGTGTACTCAACTGCACAATAACAAGTTTGATGTCATCTTGTCTTTATTTTATCCTTATATTGTGAGTGTCGGTATCAATAAAAAGTTTTTTTGAATCAATGCTTTAATTGGCAAAGGAATTTACAAAACTTGCCTTATAAAGACTTCAACAAAAATAACTGGAATGCAAACTTGCCTTACACACGTGCCTGTATCCTTCCACCATTTGTTGTAAAGCATCTGAATTTTTCCACCCTCTTGAAGTTCCAAGATAGCCATTGAGAGGCGATCTCTGTAGGGGGAATCTAGGCAAATAACGAAAAATGAAGGGATTGTATCTCAAGGCACTTGATATTTCAACTTCCTATATTGAACAGTTTTATTTTTGTTTGAGTTTCAAAACTATCTTATGTCGACTCAAAACAATTTTTTTTGTAAAACATCTTTTACAGGTAGACTTTTAAATTTGCAATGTAAGAAAGCAAAAAAAATTATTATACATTTATTTATTCACATGTTGAAAAGCCTTCCAGAATTTTAAAGTTTTCAAGTGTAAAACAAATCAATGGATAATCAATGTTAATTGTTTTATAAAGTATGACATCTCATTCATTTGGACAGTTTCCTATATATTTTGTTAAGGGGTTCTAAACTCACACATAAGCAGCCCCACGCCATACTGGAGTATTGCGCTCACTCATAAGCAGCCCTACGCCGTACACTAGTATTGTGCTCATTCATAAGCAGCCCCACACCGTACTCGAGTACAGTACTCACTCAAAGGCAACCCCAGGACATACTCTAGTATTGTACTCACTCAAAGGCAGCCCCACGCCATACTCGAGTATTGTACTCATTCAAAGGCAGCCCTAGGACATACGCTAGTATTGTACTCACTCATAGGCAGCCCCACGCCATACTCGAGTATTGTACTCACTCAAAGGCAGCCGTAGTACATACTCTAGTATTGTACTCACTCATAGGCAGCCCCACGCCGTATCCCTTGGAGTCGAGTTGTCCGCCGACTTGCATAAGGTCACAATCCCTCTGTACTTGATAGTCGATCATCAAATTCTCCATGAAGAAAGCGTAATTTCCCTTCTTCACGCGCTCGACGCCATCAGGATAAGTTGGTGACATGACCCCAGCATTTTTCTTCATGTATGCGTACATGCGCTTGTACGTGTCGATATTTGAATCCTGTCGAGAGTAGAAAGAAAATTGCTAATCTTTATGAGCCTGTAGCGCTTATGCTGGTATTGTTTGTTTTTTCTTTGCTGATGTGGGCTATTTTGAATAAACCTTTCTGTAAAATTTATTCTTTTATTGACATTTTAACTTCAAAATTTCTCTCCTTGTTTCAATAACCTTCATTTCTCTCTGTGTCTGTCTGTCTCTCTCTCTCTATCTCTCTCTCTCTCTCTCTCTAACTATCTTATTTTAAACAGAGATATTTTTAAAACAACCATATGACTGATCGTAAGACACTGTCTCCAACGACGAGGTCTAGCCGGCAGTCGTTCGGTATGAAAAATAAAGAGAAAAAGAACTTTTCGATTTACACTGAAAAACTGAGTCCGCTAAAACGCAAATTTTTTCGCAATATTAAAAATCATCCCACACAAATCTGTAAAATTATTTATACAACTGTTTTTTTTTGTTCTAATGATTTCACACTCTGTGGGGATCAACTGTAATTATAAAAGATGGAGTGTAATGAGCAAGTTTATAAGTATGACAAAGTTAGGAAGATAAAACAGATCTGGGATCTATTTCTCAAAAACAATAAAGAAAGAAAAAGATAAATGCGATATTATCACACAAAGAAACGTGTGCTAAGAAAACAGTTGCTTCGCGTTACAAAACAAAGTAAAGTGGATAGATAGCTGATAAACTAAATTCCGAATCAGGGTTGCTCCAAAATTCAATTGTTGTGTAGGTATAGGTCCTAGATGTAGGCGTAACAAAAAAGAATCAGTTACGGGTGAGGACTTCTAATGTAAAACGTCATTTCAAGCTTATCTTTGCACAAGTGGAGAGAAAAGATTGTTCTCTAGGAACAATAAGTAGATTTTCTCCCGTTATTGCTAGCGGGTAGATACTATTATTGCAAATTCCAAACAAACTAAGATAACACAAGTCGTTGGAAAAGAAAGAATTGTTTAAATAGAAGCTAAACAAACAAAAAATATGAAACCGCTAGCAATTTCTGAGGCACGAGCTATTTCAGACAATTTGAAACAAAAAAAAGGTTAGTTTTAAAACATTACTAAGGTATAGAACTTTGATAGAAAAAAAGTAATTACATTTTTTTTACCAAATGACTATTTTTTGGGGGCTTTTATGTTGACAAAAGTCTACTTGATTATCTTCTGTCTACTAGTCTCAAATTCAACAAACTCTAAGCCGGACGTTTGTTCATAGTGGTGAGACGTTCTAAGATTTTGGATGTTCCAAGATTAAAGTGGGTACACAGACTGCTACTGAGTACACCAAGGGCACTTGTCTATCTAATCAATTCCTCTTTGACACACCCTGATACGCACTCAAAAATACAAAAAAAATATAACGATCTAGGAAGACGATCCTAAGAAGTGAACAGTAAAAAAATCTTATGACTTTTATCATCATTTTGCCATTCGTTTCCCTCTTGAATCATTTACATAATATGGGAACAAATACAAGCGAATTACTACAGCAAAATGGCTGGGACTCCTGATCAGTTTGATTTTCTATTTTCGGTAACTAATTATTTGAAACGAAAAGCATTTTATGTATCTACGTATATACTCGACAGTATAACTCAGTTTTATATGAACCATTTTGCTACCAGGTGTTCCGTTTAATCCTTATATTGCTAAATAAGACCATAAAAAACAACATTTTTTAAACCAGGCACAGACACACCCTAGACAGTGTTAACTTGCGAGGGTGAAATGACACGTCAGTCATCCACAAATAGTTGACAGGTTTCAGAACAGAGCAGTTTTTAAATTAAACGTGGTGTGGTCATCTCATTAATCATTTCTTCGTTCTCCCCAATCTTCCTTTGACATATAATCTTGCAATTAACATTCGTGTCCATTTAAAACCCGGAATTTGTTTCATTTAGACATCGACGTTTTTTAAATTAACTTTCTGGGATTCTCCAAAAATTTTATTGTCGGGCTATGCCCAACAGCGGTCAGATTAGGATGAAATAGGTCATAGCTGTGAAAAGCAACATGTCTCTGTCTGACATGAAAGAGTCACATTGCATGCAAGGTGCAGTTATTAGTTTGAGAGGAAGATGAACAAGCTAGAAATCAGCCATCAAGGATGGAAGCCGAAAGCTGTGAACTTAACGGTGAAGCTAGAAAAATGAGGAAAAAATGAGAAAAAGGAAAAACCGTCTGTCTCAGAGACAGCCTTGTCAGGGTCTTGTTGACAAAATGTCCCGATCTCTGAGTGCGTGTTTCTGTGCTGTTTGTGTGTTAAACAAACAAGATGTTGAACAACAAGAGACAAAGAGTTAAATTTAAAGCCAATTCCACCATTAACTTCATCGAACATTTTTTTTTGTTTTATAGCAAAGGTAAACAAAACGACTCTGATAAAAATAAAGAGGATAAAAATAAAGAGAATACAACATTCATAAAGGTCAAAGAATGGAGATGAAAAGGTGGGATTTAATTATAGGGAGAGAGATAGATATATAGATAGATGGAGAGAGAGAGGGGGGGAGAGAGAGAGAGAGAGAGAGAGAGAGAGAGATCTGAAAGAGAATGGGAGGAAAGGGAAAAGAAAGAAAAACAAAATAAGAGTAGCGTAGAGTGGGAAGAAAGTGAAGCGTATGGTTTAGAAAGAATTATAAAGAAAGAAAACTATTTGTTTTTGGAGTGGCAGGGGAGAGGGAGGGGGTTGGGGTGAAGGTATGTGGTGTGTATTCCAATGAATCTGAAAGGCTTGTAAATATATTGTTGTTTTAAGCAACTTACTACAATGCAATATCTTATTTTTCTTCTTTTCATATGTCTTCTATTTTATTTCCTCATTACTCTCTGGCCACCACCCTCTATAAATTTTGCAATTTGTCATCTCTGTGTGTCTCTTCCGTATTTTACTTCACTTCACATTACTCAAACGAAAGTATCAGCCAAAAAAAACAACAATATTTATGGATTTCCTTGATCTTTGTACTATTGCTTTTGCTTGCCGCTTTGAATTTACTAAAGCGCCTACTGTAATATATGTTTACGAACGACAAAGCTTATATGACTCTGTCTTTTATGTCTAACAAATACTCCAGTATTTGTGCACAAAGACCTCCCTCTCTCATCAACTTCAAGCGGTTTTCCTACAAACTACATAAAGGCAAATTTAAACCTTCCAAACAAACAAAAAACTACAAAAACAAAAGAAAAAAAACAACAGTTTAGAGCTCAACGTCTTTGAACAAGACATGTTCTTTTGTCTCGCCCACCATTCTGTTTAAAGTTGTTTCCGACATGCTCTGGCTAGCTAGCTCAGCAAAGACGTGAAAGATGAAGATCAAGTCTGATCGATACGCCCTGTCTACATGGAGGATACGTGAATGGTCACCTCAGCAACAGTCGATAATCTTCTCAGACACACACAGAACTACAGCGCATGAATGGCCACGACTCGATTTAGTTTTCTTTGCTAAAGAGCTAGCTAGCTACGTGGGTGCCACCGCAGTAACGTATTTCGAATCAGCCAGACAAACCTAGAGGCATAGCAAGACGTGAAACAGGGGGGCATCCGTTAAAGATGATCTTAATCAGGAAAAGCCTTAAAGAATTTTGAGTTAAAAAAAAACAACTACCTTGTGTGTTAATCGATTTATTTTTGTTCACGAAGGAGAAAACAATTTTTTTTATAAAATGCTTACACGAGATCTGCATGAATTATATCTGCACACAAATAATTATTTACACATTAGAGTTTTCATTTTCTTTCTTTTTACCTTTTGCTCAGATCGCTAATTGCTTTTGAGCTCTGAGCTCGAAAAAACGTTTTAATCCCTTCAAAGCTAGCAAGACCATAATATCTGGACCTAAATTTTTCTACACACAAATGTTGGAAACGTTGTACTAATGCGCGACGCATTTATTGAAAAAAAAATACTTCGCACTGTACTTTTCAGTTTTTTCACAGGAAATCTTCACCAAGCCAAGCATGCAAGGGGACCATCAACTGACTTTCACCTTTCTGGCCAGGAAAATTACAGAGGCTGCTGCGATCTCAGAAACTGCGACTTACTTTGTCTGAGAAAATACATGTACATTGTACATACTGTCTGAACACTTTCTCTAGCCTACCTAGCCCGGAAAGAGAGGTCAGTTGATTGATTTTATCTGTCAACAGCCCAATGAGCGAAAGGTCATCGAAACGACGTTTTGATAATTCTCACGGGTGAGGAAATTCCAGCGGGACAAGAGGGAAAGAACAGGGATGAATTAGACGATCCGAAATAAATACAAATCAAATAAATAATGATAGAAAAAAAAGTTACAGAGACAGGGATAAAGAGAGGGGAGATTCCGATGGGACTAGAAGGAAAGTCAGAGATTAAATAGGAGATCAGAAATAGACCCACATGAAAGAAATAATGATAGAAAAGAAGAGACAAAGAGACAAGTAAAAGGAGAGAGAGGAGACAAAGAAGAAGAGAGAAGAAAAAAAAGAGACACAGGGCAGAGAGACAGTGTTAGAGAGAGAGAGAGAGAGAGAGAGAGAGAAAGAGAGAGAGATGCATACGGGATAATTGACACATAGTAATGATGAAACTGTGACATCAAAATTTGGTTTAATAAGGAAAAGTCGCCACAGTATAAAGCCAGCTTATGTTTAAACATGGCAGTACAGTGTAGGTATTAGCAAACTTGCCCTCTCTACCTCCTATGGTGAAACTCAATACCATACTTAGAGCATGAAAAACCTTAATGATTTTTGTGTCATAAACACTGTTTTATTTAGGTGTGTTAATCATGGCCAAGTTGACCTCAATTGCTTTTCTATGTTTTAGATGTTTTATCTTTAAGAACCATGTATGTAAAAGCGTCATATTTTTTGTTCGGCAATGTCACCTTTTTTAATTTAAAACCTTTGGTTGGTTGGTTGTTTGTTTGAATTTTAAAGTCTCTTTTTAACTACAAATTTATATCAGAGACGACGCCTGGGAGAATTGAAAGCGTACTGCCATACTGTGATGTGAGGAGCGCTTGCATACACCACACCCAGTCACATTATCCTGACACAGGGCCGACCAGACTTAGCACTAAATCCATAATGCCAGACACAAGGCGGATCAGCTGCCAACACCAATTTTAAAGTCCTTGGTTTGACTCGGCCGATGATCGAACCCGCACCTCCCGATCTCTCAGCAAGTGTCTTACCGCTAGGCCACAGAGCCGGTAAAACCTTTGATAAACAAACGCTCGTTTCTATGCCCTAGAAAGGTGCACCAATACAACATGTGATTTTTATTGTTTTTTCCAGCGTATCTTGCTAGAACACACTGCTTTGTTAAACACACCTTTAGGTTATTCAAGGACTAGCCATCACATTAAGTTCTAGACGTTGACGTTGATTCAGGTTTTAAACGTAGAATAGGAGTTCTTCTTCTCCATGATCGCATTTCGATATATAGCAATATGCCTATGTAAAATATTTAGCGGCTCCTGTTTACAAACATAGAATTTCGAAGCGCTGGGCTGTCTCGAACCAAGTAGAAAATGTTGACACTTTAGACCTTAGCTCTATTATAATACGACGTTTGTTTGCATGTACATAATTCATGTAAAAGTGTACTATGGTGTCAAATCAGCGATTACGAGATAAAGAGACTATCGTAATTTTGTCTTGCTTCATTTCAAG
>BMAT01001435.1:158170-174979 GCA_019649035.1 Elysia marginata | reverse complement strand
TTCTTCTTCTTCTTCTTCTTCTTTTACTTCCCTTCTTTTCGACAGCTTTAAGCTGTAAAAATTAATCATGGGATAATTAAAACTTACGCCGTGATCATAAAGGTGCACTTGTTAAGTAGACTAGCTTTCACACATTGTTGTAGGTCTTAAATAATCATGATACAACTCACAGAGCTTAAAGACCGCCTCTTGGGGTGTTAAATGATACTTAAAACTACTAAGGACGTAATGATTGCTTTTAAAATACGTTTACACTAAACCGTATTGCTACGCATGTAGCTGGTACTTGTATCGTTTAATTGAAGTAAGTCTGGGTAATAAAAAAAAACAAATTTAAAACGTATACACTTTGAATATAAAGGCTTGTTACTCGTGAACGTTCTATAAAAGAAAACGACCATATACATTGGATGTCGCAATATTGATATTTTCTTTTCTGAATTATAATTTTTTATCTGATCTTGTAAATGCCAACTACTTTCTGACGCTTTACTGTCTTGGAATCAGTAAAATTAACACCTCCTCCGTTTTACTTGGAAATTTTTATTCACTCTGGTATTTTTAAGTGGAAATATAAAAGCACGATGTTCTCCTGACAGCCTAATGAGTTACGAACTGAAGGCACAGTGTGATAGAAAGCTACTCAGCGAATAATTGTCACGGCTCATCGTAAACACAACTTTATTGACATCCCGTCAGATTTTGAGGAGTAAATGAAGACGATTAATAACCATTAATCATTTTTCATTGGCAATGATGCGGGCGCTGGAATCATCCATCAGTATTCTGTACAGAATATACAAGGTCTTCTCCCCAACTGTATTCATACGAGCATGCCTATGAACAGTTTTTTTTGTATTTTCTTTATGGGGCTTAAATGAAGTTGATTTTTTATTATTGTAAATTTTTTTGTCAACTTATTTGTTTTTAATTTTATGGGTTCTTAGGACAAGTTCCGCAAAATCTGAGTCTGAGTGGACATTATGTGACATTATTTCCCATGCGCTCTTTGTCCATATCACTCTCTGTTTGCGTGTTGGCCTGCCTCTCTGTCTCTGTCTGTCTGTCTGTCTGTCTGTCTGTCTCTCTGTCTGTCTGCCTGTCTGTCTCTCTGTCTCTGTCTCTCTCTCTCTCTCTCTCCCTCTCTTTCTATCTCTCAATTTTTCTTGTCTATGAAGTAAACTATGTTTTCCCGTGTCTGTTTCTAACCTTATTAATCTCTCCTTGTTCCTGCATCTCTCTCTTTCTCTCCCCCCTCTCTCTCTCCATCTCTCTGTCTGTCTATCTGTCTCTCTATTTCTATTTCTTAATTTTTCTTCTCTATACAGTCAACTATGTTTTCCTCTGACTGTTTGGAAGCTTATTGATATCTTCTCACCTCTCTCTCTCTCTCTCTCTCTCTCTCTCTCTCTCTTTTCTTTCTCCATCTCTTTAACTTACCCTTACTGTTTAGTTACTATAAACCCACAGTGTGAGCATTTTGTCAGCTGATCTGCCTTATTCAGCCTTGTATGACCTAGTATGCACCGATTTATAGGGGTAGCTTTGGGCTACTTAATATAAAAAAGGGCATACGTTTCAATCGGCTGTGATGACAATTTAATAGGCTACTTGTGTCATTTATTCCATACTATTTTCTAGTTACAGCCAGTAACTTCGTGTTGGTATCACCGTATATACTATGAGATATCGGTACATTATATGGAATACTCCCGTTCTCTAGCTAGTTCTTTTCAAAATGGTCAATCGTGAGAAAAACATAGAAAGAAAAGTAGTTTCTACAGGTGAGCAATTGCTACAGATAAAATTTGAAACTGTAGTATAGTTTCCTCCACATAATGATATACAAGTACTTAGTTTAATAAGACAACAAAGGGATCCCAAACATTAAATCGAATTTGAGAAATTGATTTTATATTAAATGCGGAAACTTAACTAATACTCGACTAATTTTCATTACATTTTTCTTTCTCTTTTACAAACATCCGGTTCAAGTTCGTGATTAAAAGAATAAAACGAAAAACATATTAACACCCTCAACACAGAACGAAATAGTTTGCTGGAATCACTGCGTGTTTATCAACAAAGATACAAATCACATATTTTACGCAGCGCACGTGTTTTTTTCCCTGCAATGCAGATGTCCTGATCTTATCTTCTATGCTCTTTTATCGTTCTAATTACCAAGCTTTTTTTTTCCTTCTATTTCAATAGGTGCGATAGAAGGTTTGTTGGCATATTCATCAATGGCTTTTTTGGAAATATAAAACGGATTTAATTTTTACTTTTAAAGTCAATCTTGTGAACAATTTCAAAAGTGGCTTTAAATTAGGTACAAGCATTTTAATGACTGAACAAAATGTTTACCTTCCGTGCGTTTTGAATCTTCTAGAAAGCCATAACCATAGAAAAAATCTTGCAACCTCTCCGATAGCGTCGCATCGGATGTCACATTAACGTTTTACATGGCGCTTATGATTTGAAAAACGTTGTTTTTTTTTTTTGAGTTAGCAAACCTTAAAAACATGAAATCGTTAATGCTTTGTTGAAATATATTGAAAACTGAGTTTTATTTAAAATAAGGGAAAAAAGAACAGAATTTTAAAGAGAACTGTAAAATATCTGACTCCTTTGGACTAGCCACTAGGCCTTGTTTTGAGTGATATAACTGCATTTCTCATCAAACAATTTAATGTAAAGTTATAAAATTGTATCTTGATGAAACTTTATAAAAGCTGAGAAAAAACTCAACAATAGTTTGTGTACCTTAATTTTCACTGTTTACTCAAAAGTTCTTTTTTTTTATTTATTTATAAGATATGGCTTTCTATGGTTTTCTTGTTAGATTGTTTCACGGTCTCAATAGTGAAAAAGTATCGTTTGACGGCGCCACCTTCTTCATGTATTTACCAGTTTTTAGCTGAAAAAATGTGTAAACACCCATTCGCCACTCTTCAAAAGTATATATTAAGTAAGAAGAAAAATTTACAAACAGCTTTGATATGGCTCTGCGTTCTCTTATATTTCTTAAAAAAAAAAAAAAGGTTCTATCTTTGTGATATAAATGCCCTCAGTGATATAATAGTATTATATTAATAACTCTGGTGATGCTATTGACTAATAAATGATCAAACGTTTTTAAAATATTATTTGTTCCAAGCCTGGGTCATTTGCAAGTAAAGAAAAGCGACTAGTTCTTTTACAATTATTTTGTTTGTTTCGGAAACTGATAACAATGGGTTGCAGTGAGTGGACGATTCGATTCTTAATGACTGTGTTTCTTTTCACCTTTCATTTTGTGTGTGATAGTGTTTTACGTCTTGTCTGTTAAATGAAAAGACCGAAACAGACTTTCTCTGCAAAACCGTCTTAAAAGCAACTTAGAGAAGACTTGGAGATATTAAATCAATACAAACCAACGCACAAAAAATAGACGAATGGACAATGTGAATATCAATAAAACCGAAAATATATGTTTATTATGTCATTCAGTACTGTTCGAAAATAATTTTTTTTTCTATTTACTTTTAACTTTTCTTTAGTGGCCTGTTAAATGCTATGATTTAGAAAAAAAAATCTGATTGAAAATGTGAAGGGGGAAACAATAAGAGCTGCCATTATCAAATTCAACTGTGATTCTTATTCACATCGGCATGCAGTCTTTGTCATAAGTGAAATGCAATGTAATTTTCTTGTGGGATTTCCTATGAAAACTTTTGTTCATGTGACAATGAAGGCATTCCTACAAGACTCTTTACAGCATAGATGCCTTACAAAAGACTAGGATCAAGATTGAGTATTAAAGACATGAATGCCACTTTGATTATTTTGAGCATGAAAAACATTTCTCTCTTAATGTCTCTACATGACGGATAGGAAAAAAAAATATCATTAAAACAGATGGCTGTTTGACAAGTGACTTCCAATAGAGAAAAGAAAAATAATTCAGAAAAACCCAGACAACCTTTGATTTCATTTCGCCTATTTTCCTGAAAAAAAATTTTATTTTTTATATGGAGTTTTCATCTATATTTCACAATAGATGAACTCTACGTTTCTATCAAATACTTTTCATGAGAAACACAATTATCCATTTCTTTCATGTTGGTAGCCAGAGTAAATTAAGCCAAATCTGAAACCTTGCCTTATTGTTGCGCTTAAAATAATATCCTCTAAAATGTACTTTTCTCAGGGACGTATTAGTGTCCTTGTGCGTGCTAATGTGTCAGGGCAGGGGGGTGGGGAGGTAGGCAGGTTGGCTGGTTGAATCTTTAACGTCCCAGTCAACTTCGAGGTTATAAATATCAGAGAAGGCGCTAGGGACAATTAAAATCGTCCTGCTGCACTGTGACGTAAGGAGCGCTTGCGTACATCACACCCAGTAACATTATCCTGACACCGGACCGACCAGACTTAACACTAAATCCATAATGCCAGACACTAGGCGGATCAGCTACTAATACCAATTTTAAAGTGCTTGGTCTGACTCGGCCAGGGATCGAACCACGCACCTCCCGATCTCTGAGCGAGTGCCTTACCGCTAGATTACAGAGCCGGTACACGGGGTATGCAACCTCTGTAATCCTCCATCCTCCTTACCATGGCTTATCCATGTTCACTCCTCCCCTTTCCCCGAACTATTTTCTTCCTTCTATAGGCAAGTTTATCGTTTCCTTTAAAGGAGAAGCTGCTTTTCTTAGAAATATCCGTGGTAAGTTTTGAATTTTTTAAAATAGAACCAAACAAAGTGTCAAAAGTAAAAAAAAAGGAGCTGCCTACTACTAAGTTACTGTTATATCAACTTAAGACATAGTTTAGTTTTCATGTAAAATCCAGTTTATTTTAGGCACGAATAAAGTTACAGTCATTATTATATAAAAATTGAGTAAATATTTTTATTTGAAATTTGGTCATCGTATAATAAATTCTAAACTGAATGTTGTACCTCTTGTAGACTTAGAAAATGAATATTTTTTATGATATTTACAGGTTTTCATAACACAATAAAAACTCTTTTTTATTTAATATAGGATTTTGTTTCTTTTTCTTCATTGTGCTTTTTGAGCTGCAATGTAACAAAATCCAAACAAATTTAATTATAAACAAATTCGAAATCTTTGCAAATAAGTACAAGTACAAACGTCAAAGCACAGCATAGTTTAGCTGAACTTTTGAAGAGTACAAAGTATAAAAAAGCGAATAAAAAAAGCATCATTAATATCGATACGTCGAGCCATTTTCAAGTGAAACTTGCCATTTTTTTTTTACAATTTGTTTAATATAAAAATGCCCCGTCTAAAATTACTAAATATTTTTTTAATGAAGAAAGAAAATAGCGATTCCTTTTTTAGACTGTGGTTTTCCGTGTCTGTAGTTTAGGGCGACGAAAGCCTGAAGGGAAGTATAAAGAGGCGTAAAACTGGCCCACTGACATGACGATTTCCTCCCCAGCAGAGGTAGTAATTGGCCAGATTTATTCGCCTCTCCAAACCTAAACGATTTTAAAGCCGTGCCAGATTGGCTAATTCCGCCTCAGGGTAAGCTTTTTACGTTGTATTCATTACAGTAATGGTTTTCTATGTTAAAATGGGTAAATGTTGGTTGTTGATTTTTTAAACTAGATTTTATGCCGTCGGTTATTTGCGGGGACGGGATTTAGTAGACGGAATGTAAAAACATAGAGGTAGAAGACTTTGTGAAGATTCCTAAACCGCCACACAAAATATTAATGTTATAGGTAGAGGTAAAAAAATTAGTTGGTAATCTCTACACTTCTTTTCATTGTTATAAGTATACACTTCCTCGTACTTTATTAACAAAAGGGTTAATTTGAAAACAATCGTTGTTGTAAAAACGTATCCATAGATGTTAAAGATGTTATAAAAATGAAACTTTTTTCCGACTCAATTTTCAGCTTTAAAAAAAAGAGATATGGATTTAAAGCAAACTTATGGGTGTAAAAATGGCAAATATATATGTGTACATACATTTGCTTTAAACTAAGCAATATTATTTTTTTTGACATTTTAAATGTCCATTTTATCTAAATGAAAATGCAACTGCTCTTGAGTCTAGGGCTCTATTTGCAAAAAAAAAATAATCGAACAGATTTGCAATATTCTGTAAACCTCTATAGTCTATAAATCCATGAAGTAGGTATATTTTAAAATGGAGTTTTAGAATAATACTTCTTTTTTACCATAATTTGAGCGTTGACAACTTCTTGATGTTTTTTTTTTATTAATATTATATTTGAATGTTTATAAAATTTTACATTTAAATGAGACGAACCTTTATATTTTTATAAAGAGTTTATACGAAGAAGCATAATAGACAAACACCATGAACGCAAGTCACAATCCCAATATTAATGGGTTAGTTGTTGGTAAGGTTCATTTTATCATGACATTTTCACTACTTACAATAGAGATCAGTAAACGCTGAAACGTGCAGGTCATCACATACGCTATAAACTGTCTAAATACCTTGGAGAGAATGGAAATTAAGTTCTAGGGCTCTTTGGCCTTTTCAGGAGGGGTTTTTTAAACGTGGTATCTCTTACCATTATAATGATTACGTGTTTTATTGGGTTATAAAGCCTATAGTGTCTAGAGGCTATAAATTATAAATGATTCAGTGTTGGGTAAAAGAAACTCGATAGGACGGTAGTGATGTGACATGAGATGAAAAGTAATGGTAACCAGGAACGAGTAGAGAGAGAGACCGGGCAAAACAGGACTAGCTATTATATAACATGAAAAAGGAATAAAGATGGAAAGAGTAAAAGGCAGACCATGAAAAAAAAGAGCTAGCTTTTACATAACATAAAAAGATTAGAGAGGGAAAAGTATGAGAGCCAACCCTAGACAGATAGACTGAGGACAGAGAAGACAGGCGGATAAAAGGTTCCAGGGAGATGAATATACAGAAAGGCAGCTACAAACAGACCAAAGTTTCTTCTAGATAAACTTAGACAGACAGAAAAAAGATGGAGGTAAAGGGAGCGATATATATGGGGTTACTTGTAAGGAGCAGCAGACAGACCAAATGTTGTAAGCATGCTGATTGGTTTGGGTACACGTAGAGTTGGATATAGAGAAAGGCGAGATATGATTATAAATAGAACTTTATATAGGCGAAAACACACTTAGACATCCAGACAGATAAATAGTTAGATCGATAGATATGTAGATCGTAAGATAGATAGATGAGGTAGACAGATAAAAGATTAGCTGGATAGACTGATAAATGATAGGTGGATAGATAGATAAATAGATAGATAGATAGATAGATAGATAGATAGATAAACCGACGACCTAGACAGGCATGAAAGGGGAACGGAATAGAAACAGTTGCCTGACGACGCGCCTACCAACCGGACGGCGAGAAACACGGTGTCGCATAAAAAGGTAGGGCTAGGCTACAATGCATAAATAGATAGATAGGTAGATAGATAGATAGGGAGATCGATAGATAGATAGGGAGATAGATAGATAGATAGATAGATAGATAGATAGATAGTTAGATAGATAATTAGACAGGTAGATAGATAGATAAATATAGCGAGTCGAAGAATGGGAGAGACAAAAAAAAATGACAACTTATATTCTTGCGATGCTAATTAGTTTAGGAGTATGAGAGAGACAGAAGGTGTAACAGACTGAGAGGGTTTATCGCGAGTTAAAGACAGTCAGCATAGAGCATGTGGTAACAGGTGATAGACAAAGACAGTATGATAAACTGAGGAAAGTGGAGGAGTTGTTTTAAGTACAGAACATCCCTAAGATGGTCACAATAATGGTAAACGGTTGAAACATTTTAAAGTTAAGAAATTAGCAGTGGAGAGATGTAGGCTTTTTGATGTCCGAAATGTCTGTCTTTAGTATAGTTCGAACTTTAGATTTTTTGTTGCTTTAGCATTCACCGCCTTGCCACCTAAAGAAACAAGGCGTATACCATGTCGCCTCTACGCTCCTTAAAAAAAGTAGTTTAATGGGCTTTTATTATTTTGATAATAATGTGATCACAATAATGTTATCAGACTTAAATCATAGGAAAATAAGCAAATGTTTACGATAAAACAATAATAAAAAAAAACGAAAAAAAATGTTTTGATAGAAAGAACCGACGAATAGACAGAGACACTGTTTATCTTCGCCTCGTCGATTGAGTACATTAGCGGTTCTTCGAACTCGCCGGCACACACGACTGGGTGAAAACGTTAGCTCGGGCAATTTATAAAACATGAGCGCCGCCATGGAATTGTGACTCATAACCGTAGCTCTACCGGGCCTGACCTTCTCTCCAAGTCGCTACTGGGAATAGAATACTTCGGAAAGGATTTATGGCTTAGCTACAGAGTGGAACCCTTTTCAATACCGTGTTTGTTTGGAATGGCGAGCTCTCTGGTGAAATGTTTATGTCTACAGTTTGGTGGGCTTTTTAAATATACTAGGTTAACAAATTTTGAACTGTTGTAGTGACTTTTGCAAAATGAATAGTTGCATAAAAATGTTACGTTGAATTGCGGTTCAAAATTTGAAAAACACATTGCATAAATTTTAGATATAAAAAGTGAGAAATATTTTGGACCGTACAAGCTATAAACACCTCTAAATGACGGATTTTGAAACAGGTGGGTTCGTCGTGTAATTGGATCCAGCACTGGCTGGAACTACTGCCATAATTAGGCCATCATATCTTATCTTGACATGGATACGTGTTTCGCTTCGACCCGTACATGATTAAACACTTCATGGCCTTTTTTGAAAATCCACTGATAACTGAAACAGGTTGAAATTAAAATCGCCATGCTTCAGTTCTCCCTCTTCAGCTAACCGACCTTATCATCACACGTCACAAACATCATGTTTCTCCATTGCAGCAAAATAATGTTTCAAAAGGCATGCGCTAAGTGTGGGTGTATTTCGGAGCTTAAAGGGTTTTATGGCAAAATGAGACACGAAATCAACATTTTTTTAAGTTCGTAGAGGTCATCTTAAATCAATTTTATTCCATTAGTTTATTTTTCTAGAGTTGCCTTTCTCTTAAAACTATACCCTTTGGGTTGTAACCGCATTTACTGTGAGATAAATATATAAAGACACAAAAGAAACAAAAATTCACAGTTTTTGCGATTTTTTTCAGCTTTTAAAGGCTTTTGTCGCGCTTTGCCCTGAAACATTTCATACTAAGCGTACAGGACTTTGAATGAAACGAGAAAAGGAAATAAACAGTAAATATAGGTAGTATTAAACTCTAGAATATTATTTCTTTAAAAGGATATCTTATTCAGCCTTTTATTAATGATGGGGGTACAAGATTATATTTCAATGGGGACTTTCAAGTAATTTCAACAATTTCTTAAAACCTTCGTGTACGCTTTTCAGATTGCCAAGTAAGATCAGCTTTTTAAATATACTCAATTCCAAGTTGTAATGTATACAAAGTTGTTAATGACATGGAAACGCGTCACAGTCTTTCCAGGCATAACTGCAAGGCAACATAATACGCAAGCTATAATTGAAACAACAACAATATAGGAAAAAGTCTTCCATGTTCCATTTGTTTTTTTTTAATATTTCTTGCCTTTGTTACATGCAGTCACATCACGAAGCAAGCAATTCAGGCCCCAATCAAATGAAAACCCAACGTGTGTTCCGGTAAAAGAACTAAAGAATAAATGATGGCTCATACATGTTCGCAGTTGAATGCCTGCCTGGTCACAGATTCACATGGATAACAAAGACATTGTATCAACAATTTAGAAGTGATATCAACATAAAGGATTGGAGAGCAGTAATTATTTACTCTTAACCAACAGTAATTCATCTGTAATCATTTGCCATGTTCGCTGTTGCTTACGATTGAGGCAATAGAACAAGTTATTCTTTACGCAATAAAGGAAACCCATTTGAATCCCCCCCCTCCCCTCCGGTACTTTAATGCACAAACCATCGCATTCGACCATCCAAACTCATTCACAGCGGGACAGCCTGACTTCCTCCTCCCCTCCCCTTCCCATCTCCAATTTCATCTGTTGCTATTTTTTTTTCTAAACTTTAGGATTGCTTTTTAGGCTGTTTTTTAAGGACCCCATATCGATTTATTCTGCACCAGAACCATATATCAACCTCATCAGTAGAAAGGATGTAACAACACAGACAGTGAGATAGCAAGCTTTTAGACAATTAAAACTGCTTCGAAGTTCGAATGCCGCTTTTTCCTCATTTTTTTGTGTTCTTTTCTTTCCTTTAAAAGTTAAGTTTGAAACAATAGCTCTAATGGCAAGGGACGCATCATTACTCTGTTATATGAGAAGCATTACGTTACAGCCTGCGGGCCGGTGGGATGAATGTGGTCGGATGGAACTAAAGGGGGTAAGGGGGAGGGGGTGATTGAAAAAAAAAAACTGAGTGGCCGTTCTAAGCTGCTTGAACTAATGATAAGGTGTCTTCAGAAAAGACTCTTGTCGTGGAGAGAGAGAGGAGGAGGGGAGAGAAAGAGACTCAAAAAAAGGAAGGAAGAAAGAGTGTGACACACACACACAGACAGACAGAAAGAGTGACAGAGAGAGACAGTAAAAGAGAGAAAGAGAGATAGGAAAGGGACAGAAACTATAATAATTGATAGAGCAAAAAGTTATTAACTGTTTAAATGAAAAAGTGATGGTGGGCATTTGGAAGAGAAAAAAAAGAGAGGGGGGGGGGAGGGCAAGGAAAATATTGCGACGGCAGAGTAATTGAAGAAAAAAAACACAGATGCAACAACCAAAGAAAATTAAGTTAAAGACTAGGTTGCAAACGTCACAGACAAAAAGAGTTTAAAAAGAAGTAAGCTAGACGAGAGATAAATGCAAAGAGAAGGTGACAGGGGGAGATGAGAACGGATAAACAACACAAAGTGAAAAAAAATAACATTGTTTTTGTGATGGATGCAAAAAACCCTGAAAAGGATGCTGTCCAGACTTGTAGATTCCTCATGGCTTTTATTGTTTATTTTTTTCTTAATGGGAACGGACAGAAGCCGTTAAAACTGGCTGTATTATAATTTTTCTGTCTAATTGTATTGTAAGCTTTGCATCCAATGATCTGATCTAGTTTTATTCCATTGCTTGTTTCTTTTTCCAGGTTGGCAGATATAAAAGTATCAAACCCTTAGTTGCGACCTAGGTAACGACACAAAATTGTTAAATATTCATCATATAAACACAATAAGATCCGAACTACTATAGTTTTGTGTGGCGTAGTGATTTAATGGTAGACGCTCGTCTTCTTGACCGAACGGTCCGGGTTCGAGCCCTGCTTTCGGCGGGTCGAATTTTTTGTTTGTGAGAACGGCTATTTACACTGATTTTTCCGAATTCTTCATGCGTTATAGGCAGTGAAAGATCATGTCAGTATGCTGGGGTAATGGGTTTTGATTGTAGCTAGCTCCTCACGAGGTATTTAGGCATAGGATGCCCTGTCAGGGAACCAATGTTAGGCGCTTTGAGCGTTTAACTGGATTAAGCGTTATAAAATATCTGACCCCATCTAAAAAAATATATATATATATATATAAATGTTTACAGCCTTAGCTAAGGGTATCTAGAAATATGAAGCTTTTAAATTGTATCTTTACTCTTTCATTGAACTTAACTTTTTTTTAATAACGCTAAACCACAAGTCCTTGACATGTTACAGTTTTGTCATACCAATTGTATTTTTAACTACGGAATGATTACAAAAACTGACTTTTATTCTAAATTCAGCAAGGTCCAAAGAAACAAAAACACACGAACGAGTAAAGATACGCATTTTTGTAGTGGTTTTAAAGCCATAAATTAAATATAACTTTGTAAGGACTCATCTATAAATCCTCAAGTTTGCTTCATTTGATCTTTTTTGTACTGAACCAAAATTAAACCGCTTAGGTTTCGATAAATTGCGATTATTGATATATTACATAGCTTGAAAAGAACTCCGCAATTATGTTTCAAGCTAAATTTTTTATGATGATAACGTAGAACTTCTCTTTTTAACACATATTTTTATTTCCATTACTTCAATTTCACGCAGACTGATAAATGTGGTTATTTGATCTGACCTCGCCTAAAAAGTATATATAAAAGCTTATAGCCATAGCTAAGGGTATCTAAAAAATATGAGACTTTTGTATTGATTGAATTACTGAAATTTTCAACTACAGACTTGAAAAAAAGCGCTTATGATCCTGTATGATCTTATCATTGTATTAGTTATGAAACCAGACCCGGTGATAAGAAGTTTACAGCTTTTTAAAAACACCCTAAACGAAATCGAGGGGAAAAGAATTAGCTGGCCGCTAGCTTTGAAACGGTTTCATATAAGAAGATTAAAAAAATATTTTTACTCGCTTTTCGAACTTCAAAAAATCTAGATCCGATCTGTTTAGGTTTTTTCCCTTGCTTGGTGTCAGTTTAAAAATGTATGCCTTTTTGTCGTTTTTCATTCCAAAAAAAAATTCACATAAATCCTCTCATAAAGACTGAAAAGCTACGAAGTTACACAAATTTTGATTTTTTTATATTTTTTTTTCATTTAGTTAGTTTTTGCAAAACAGCAATTTGACAGCGGTAGAACAATTGAAAAACTGAAAAAGACAAAAGGAAAAGAATCAACATAAAAGAAGCAATAAGTGTGACAACATTCTTATGCGTAGTAAAACTAGTAGTATCAGTGTCCTAGTGGCAGTGATAGTAGTTTTAGTAGTAGTAGTAGTAGTAGTAGTAGTAGTAGTAGTAGTAGTAGTAGTAGTAGTAGTAGTAGTAGTAGAAGTAGTACTAGCAGTAGTAGTCGAATAGTAGCGATAGTAGTAGCAATTATTATTGTAGTAGTAATAGTAGTAGTAGTGGTAGTAGTAGTAGTAGTAGTAATAGTAGCAGTAGTAGTGAATCAGTAACCAAGTTGCTGCTGCCACTCGCTTAACTTATCTCAGACATAAAAGCAGGTCTGGGTGTTAGAACAGATGCTAGTTACGGTCATGATTTTTTAAGTATAAATATTATTCTCCTACTGCAAAAAATTCTTTTCCTTTCCTTTTTCAATTTGCGATTCTCGCCAATCTGTTCTCCGCGTTCCTAATAATTTAACCACAGGCAAAAGCACGGTTCCTGTCAATTACTTAGACTGCCAAATTATGGCTTTTGCGTCCTGAAGGCTATGCAAGAAAATGTTTGTCAGGCCTTATCAAAACACTTCTATCAGATAGAGAGTCCTTTATGATGGTTGTAGTCGCAGCTGTCAGAGTATCTTGACAGTCTTGTCGAAACCTTGGGGCATAATGTGTGCTGACATCTCTAGACAAATACCCAAGGGTGAAGATAAATAACTCTGTTTGATTTTAACTTAACTAGACCTTTGCCGGTTTAGGGTACAATAAAGTAGTTTGACGGTGCCCGTGAGCACGTTTATTGGTGAAGAAAAAAACTCTTTATTACTTTTTTTGTCTTAAGAGTACGTCAATCAAGGTGTTTATAAAGTGGTTTTCTGCCGTGTTTAAAAAGGACAAAGAAAATGGTTTCGCAAAAATACAGATCTATTTTAAAAAATAAATAAGCTGCGAATCTTAAAATGTTGTGCAATTTTTTTCAAACCTATTGTTTATCAATAGATGATCCAAGTTAAGGAGTTTATAATTGACTTTTGAATTATATGCTATTCGGATTTATCATTTACATGGGGAACCAAAGAAAGACACAGTAGTCAAACATCCTAAGATTTCTCCATTCCTTATATTTTAGAATCACTTATTTTATATTCTATAGGCATTAGCTCAAAAAGCTATAGGAAATAACATTATGAAATGTAACTACCTAGGCTTCACTAATCTATTGGTGATAATACAAAGAACTATTTTCTGTTCAATTGTAGTTTTCTAAGTCTTTTATACAGTCTCAAATTTGTTTCTTTGTGAACGAAAGTTGGCGGTCCAGGCTTGTAAAACTGTTATCCCTGCGTAAATATTCCAAAACTTTCGTCACGTCCGGCTACTTATATCGATTAAAAAAAATAGTGGAGGCAGCCACTGGGCAATCAAATTGATGAAAGATTTTAAAGGTAAGGAGTTCGCATTGGGGAGAAATAGACTGTAAGTGGAAATGCCCGAAATGTCTGCCTTGAGGATGATTCGAACCTTCGATTTATAGTAGCTTCGGCACCCACCGACTTGACAATTTGAGAAGCATAGCCCATACCATGTCGCCACTACACTCCTTAGAAAAGGAGCTTCATGACGAAGGTCCTTGCTTAGTCTCTCTGAAAGACTCGCTTACTTGAACGGGAAGATCCGAATCGCACCAAAGGCAACCATTTGAACCCGCAAGTGCACCAACGCTCAGTCAAAAACAACAAACACAGAGAATTTTCAGTATAAACGATAACAATTAAGGTATGCGTCATATGAATTACAGATCTAGAGACCAGAATAAAATAGTGGAGGCAGCCATTGCGCAATCAAATGATTGTAGGATTTTAAAGGTAAGCAAGTAGCAGTGAGATATCGGACAGATAATTTCTTGTGGCGTTGGGTGTTTCTGTGTATAAAGTAGGAAGGTGGTTTTCTCTATACTGCAAAACTTCAGGACGTAACGACCTCTGACCAAATTAAACTTACAATGTATGCCAAACCCCTTTTTGGTGTCTGGTTTTTTTTTTTCCTTTTTCTTTAGACCGATTCTCTTTTTCATTCAAGAAACGTCTCTCCACTCCATGCTTAATGTTTGCCTCGGTAATTCATAGCAGGACTCGACGGTCTTGCTTCGAATCATCGAATCTTTACAAGTTATGACAACTGACGGCTGACAGCTCATTATCCTTTTACGTGGCATCTTCGTGATTTGTCGTAAGATATGTCCTATTATGCAAATCATCAGCTTTTCGTATCCTTAAGAACTGGATCGAATTTTCATTCAGATGCGGCGACGTGAATAAACCGCTTTGTCTATGATTCTTCACGTATTTCGAAGAATTGTTTTTCCCTCCCCGCGAGTCGCACAGAGAACTGAATAATAACTCTTGAACGTTTTAACATTATGACTGATAATTATGATCAATTTTCTGACCATATTTATTTGCGAAAAATATAGGCCAACACATAACGTATTTTAGGGTATTAACGTAAATGCCACAATTCTGTCAATTATACACCGTGCCCTGACACAGTGTGCAGATAAATAATATACATAGGAAATAGGTCATAATCGCTTAATGTCACCAATGATAGGAATCAGAACGCAATAATCCCGAACGCTCTTTATACATAAAGTAAAATATTAAAGAATGGGTGAAAGAGCAGGTGTCTGCGCGAGTGAGTTTCATGAAGTGTGATCTAGAGACACCTAAAATTAAAGACGTTTTACCGGTATCAAATATGAATTGAAATGCATCTATTGTGATGTGCTTTCAGATTTTTAATCATCTCCATTAACTGGTTTAAACATTCATAGCAAAAGATCGTATTGGAAATTACACTGATGCACAATCATATTACTACAAAAATTGACACCTTGACTCTGTAATTCTTACTGCTGCAAGTGTATAATTGTTTAGCATCGAATTGTATTGCAAAATATCATCACTTAAAAAATGGCGAACCAAAATGTTGCCTTTAGGGGCACCAAACACACACACACAGAGATATACATAAAACGTGAAGCTCCCAATGCCTCTGGGGATATTTAAAGTACAATAATATAAGCTTCAAAGAGCAAGAGGGTGCAAGCAAGGGAGGGCTTATGAAGATCGGAGTTTGGCATTTATCGGGGAGAACAAATGACGCCGAAAGTCATTTAAAAATTGAAAAAGGAAAAGGCTTAATGTAGAGAGGAAACACTCGTGTGGGCACGAATCCCATCAGGACAACGAATCAATAGACTAAGTTTGTATTTTATGTCATTGGGCCCGAGTGCCTTTCTTTCTTCTTCTGCTCAAAAGAAACTGTAATATGGCTCCCATGTTGGTATAATCCTTCTCTGTGATGGGAAGAGAATCATACATAACTCTTATTTATATTCTCTAATAGTATGGCCTAGCGGTTTTTTCGGTCAGGGTTAATGCGATTTAGAAAAAAAAAGTTTGAATAAAAAACAAAAAGAACAAAAGCCTGTTTTTTTCTTTTTAGAATCAAGGGAGGCTGTTTTTTCAGTGCAATAGAATAGACATAATGCAAGAGAAATTACTTTCACTTTTGTCTACAAGGACACCCATAGTGAAAGGGGTCGTTTTAATATTGCGTGTTCTTTTGTTTGTGCATACATCGTTGAAAACACTTTCATGATTCAAGACATTCTTTTTTTTTCTTCAATCAAGAAGACTGAGACCTAGCTATAAAATATTTTGGAAAATTTTATGTGAATTTTCTAATGTGTTTCATATATCGTTTGGTTATCACAGTCGTGTTCGCGCATAATTTCTGCAACAACGTTTCCGCAGTGATCGCGTTTTGTGCCATAAATGACAGATGTAAAGCTGCAATTTTAAACCAAACTGGTATTTATACTAATTCCTAGTGCACCATATTTAATCTATCGTAACAGCAAAAAAAAAAAAGGATCGTGCTTAAAGTATGCGAAACTGCCACGCAGTCGCTAAATTGAGAAATGCCATTGGCTTGATTTCGGCAAAGGTGAAGGAGGGGTGGTTAGATAACAACAAAGAGGCTAGTAGAACAAAATGTTCTCCCTAAGCACGTACTGTTGAACACCAGTTCTTTCTTTAATAAATTGAAATTAGGGAGTTTAAAAGTACAATGTAAGACGACCCACTAAACCACTGACCTTCAGCCTCAGGC
>BMAT01001435.1:98904-109426 GCA_019649035.1 Elysia marginata | reverse complement strand
AGAAGAAAAAGAAGAAGAAGAATATCTACTGTTTTCCCTTTTTTCTCTGTCATTGTTACATTAGACTTCTATCTTTCTCTTTTGCTCCCATTAACTGTTTTCAAACTTGGTAAACTTTTTAAACTTGTTCTAAATTGCGGCCGATATCAAGCGAAAAGAAATTTCCACGTTTTTACGCTATTTTGTACAAAATGAAGAAATGCTACCTAGCAAAAAAAAAAGACAAACCCTTCCTTACTTGATAAAATTCTTGCGAGAAAAAGCTTGTCCATTTTAAGTAGGTAACGACCTAGTAAAACAATAAAGCACGAAAATAAATTTCACCTGAATGAGTTAAAAGACAATGAGGCCGTTTCATACATAGAAAAAGCAGAATCTGGAATGCCAAATTGTCTTGGTGAAATCATTTGTTAGAACGGAATTAGGAGTCAAGTTAATACCATATTTCTTCCTTTAGGGGGACAAAAATGTAAGCTGTTACGACTAAAGAGTCAGATTATATTTCTTTTTTTTTTAACTAAACCTGCGATAAAAAGAGAGGCCAAGATTCTCTCAAAATATTTTCTTTTCCTCATCACTTTGTTACCACAACTCTTGATTCTACTACTTCTACTCTAGCCATATCTTTAGAAATGGATATTTTTACTACAAATGCAACGATGAAATATACTGCCAATGCTTCCGCCTCTACTACTTTTACTTCTACAGCAACAACAACATCAACAACAACTACTACTACAACTACAACAACTACTACTACTACTACTACTACTACTACTACTACCACTACTACTACTGCTACTATTATTATTACTACTACTACTACTGCTGCTACTATTATTACTACTACCACTACTACTACGACTACTACATTCATCACTACCACAACTAATTTCAACTCTAATACTACTACCACTGATGTTGCTCTTTTTTCGTTAACTACCTTAACTGCATTTGCTATTAATGTTGCACCTATGTCAATTTTGCAGTACCGCTTTTTTACTCATGTTCTTTTGTTGCAGTAGCCATTTTTTGAACTACGAAATTAGAATATCTTTAATTTCTTTTCTAATTAAATGATTCTATGAAAAAAGGCCCGAGGTTTTAAAAAATATTTCCACAACAAACACACTATACCATAACTATACAATACTTTAAAAGTTCTTTCTCTGTGTAAAGGCAATAGTTGTTAGTGCCCACCGCCTTCTAAATTATTGCAATATAGTACAGCAAACTGCAGGGGGCAGTTTGACCACAAGCGATGTGATGCAATCGCTCTATGATCCTATCCTATGATCCTATCCTGACGATCTCCATATCTATTCCTCAACTACGATAGATGAAAAGGGGAGATTATCCACACCCTCCAAAGTATATCCTCTCAAAACCCACACCTATTTAAAAATTGATAGCTCACCCCATCATAAACGCCTCACGGGAATCGGCCGAGATAGAAAATGTGGTTTTAATGACCACTACAAACTTCGAAAGGAGCGAAGATGAATTTTTCGCTGGAAAGGGGGTGTGAGTTGGGGAATGATTTTTAGAATACCGAACTATCGTTGTGGGTTAAAAAATAATCTAGGAGAGAATGTTGAAGAGAATGTTTCCTGAGGACACTATCAGGCCACAAAAAGCGGTCAAAATCTGTAATAGAGAGAGAGAGAGAGGATTGAAGGAAAAGGGGGATTGATAAAAAGCAAATTATATATTGATCAAACTAGATAGACATATACACATTTAAGGTGGGGGGAGTTGAAAAGAGAGAATTTTTAATTTTGTTTCGTCAAGGATTTTTGGTGTTGGCAAATTTGAAAAAAAAAATTCATTTCAAATCAAATATTATCAGGTCTATATTATTTAACGAAGGCATTTTAGAGCAAACCGACTTTCTGTCTTTATCATCAACAAATTACGATTGAGCCTGTTAATAGAACACAATGTGAATTGCCCTTATATCACTCTGTAAAGGAACCTAGAAAAGGCTCACTTACCCTTCTCATGGCTGATATACCATGTTTGCAATGGCTTGCGAATGCAGAGCTTCTAGAAGAGGACACTATTCAGACAAGCAATTACGTAACTTAACTAACCGTCATTTTATACTTTGTTGGGGTAACAACGTGATAGTGATGACCCTTGAGCATTTAATTCTAAACCAAATAAACTACAGTCCCCCCTGCCCATAAAGCTTATTGAGAGTTATATCGTTTTAATAACTCTGTCAAACAGGAGAATATGGACAGAATGATAATATATTGTGTTCAGTGTTCATTGTTAACTTTCTTTGTTTAAATGAAAACAAATTACGAAGCGCACAGCAATAATAACGTTATTTCCAATGCACTACATTACGAGAAGCTATTTCACTCTTTGTTTTTGAACGTATTTACGTCGAAAGTAATGATTTGGATTTAGCTTAATGTTAAGAAAAGGGGGAAGTTACTTTCGATCCGACCACGATTTGGTTTTTATTTCCACCACAACGCGCTGATTTTTCTTTTAAATTTTGTCGCTCACGTATTTCTTTGAAAAGGTACTAGTGGGTGCAAAAAAATAGTTGAATCGATGAGCAAAAGACACCTTGTGTAATTGTGCAGTGTTGACTTAGCTTGTTTCTAACTGATCCACGCTTAATTCTAAAATTTTGATCTAGTAATATTTATTACAAGTAAAACACAACCATACCGGTTCGCCTACTAGTTTTGTATGCTAAACAAAAATAAAATATTAACAAAAAAAATCAAGGTAAGTTTATTTAAGATGTTGATTAAAAATAAAAAAAGGGAAGCGCCTTAGATCCCCACAACATTCTCCGTAGCCATAAATGGAAGAGAAGGATCTATATCCACTCTCTATGCAATGACAGTATGCAAGCCAATTTCTCTACGAAAATCTACATCAGAAAAGGGGTAATCACAAAGTGGCCATCAATCAATACCCTACTTACTGGAAGTCACTCTCGTGCGATGCTACTGTTACGCTTGCTCGTACAATCGAATGCACACGCATATGAAATCATTCCGTACCGAGCTTTCCAAACTAAGTCGCCCAATTCGGCTATCAGACTCTCGGGGAATTTCCCATTCAACCCTTTTATAACTTTGTAGAGGGAATAAATGGTCGACGCCTGTAGGTCCAAGAAGAACCCTTGTGACTTGTGACGGCGAGATAGCGAAACCTTTTGGTCGATCAGGCAATTTGGAAAAGGGAGCTCCTCTGGCAAGACTGGCAGCTAACATCTCTTTATCTAATAAAAGATGGGTCACTTCTAGCGCCGTGCTTACTCCATCATTGGTGACACCCGCATGGAAGTAAAAGTTCTTGTTTTGAAGGAAAAACGGACTTGGCAATAGACTTATAGCTTGATTTGAACGGCCGGAAAGTTTTTTTTTTACAAATCTATTTCATTACGCACTGTGGCATCTCAGTTGAATTTTATTGCTTCGAAGCAAAGATTTATCTAAACTACAAAAAAAGCACTTTTGTTCAATATGGGAAATGGCAAACACTATTAAGTACAAACTGGGGGAAGGCTCAAAACAAAATCTACATATTGACACTCAGGGTAGAAAACTTACTAAATGGGAAACAAGTAAATAGTATGAATATTTGAGCACTGATAAAGAATAGAAGAAGTGTTGAAAAATCAAGGACTCCAAGTCAACATAGAAAATCCGAGTACACATCATTAAGCACAGATTGAGACGAATGAAAGACAGGCATATGAAAGAAAGCTGATTCACTCTTGGACAGCAATGAAAACCATCAAACACCGAAAAGATTTAGCAAGTGTAGCATTGAACCATTTGGAACACATCTGGATCAGAATCGGTGAAAGCAAACAGTGCAGTAAACTAAAATTTTGAAGTTCATTATGAAATATATTATACAATACAACTGGCACATCAACCATAACAGATAAAGAAAAGTTGAACGCATTCTATAGAAACAAACAGTAGAATTACTGGGAATTCAGTATCCCATCGAAATATGAAGACATCCCGTTTACAGTGAACGTTAACAAACTTCTATATCTCAAGAAAGTTGAAGACTTTTTCAACATGTTCTTAGACAAAGTCTGTCAATGCTTGCCAACAAAGCCATGGCGTTCAACCTCAACGAAAACATTAAACAAGCTAGGGGTTAGCGTGCACCCCTAGAATCAAATTGGCCCTAAACAAAGATCTCAAGAGGGTCCAAAAACAAGACAAGAAACTGCTCTTCCGTCAGAAGAAGGTCTTGATACCGTAAGAAAAATTGACGAGAAAAGCTGGCGGAAGCTATAAGTCTAGTAAGTTAAGAGCATTGATGATCACTAGAACAAGGACAAGAATATCTCTGCAATTACATGAAATTGTCTCTTTATCTATAAAGCCATTTATTTATGTTTAGAATTCAACAGAGTTTTTCGGACTGATATTATACTTTTGGTGATTTGGATGCCTATTCCGGCATGGTAGTCTCTCCATCAACCCTTTTCCCCTTCTCGATGTCAGTCCTCGCCAAAACCTTCTCTCTCTCTATCTTCATTATTCCGCTTTTTCTTCCAGAGCATGTTGTTCCCATTCATGCCCATGTTCCAATAATTATGTCTTGTAGGGGCCGAGCCATGCAGTAATGTTCCAATATTGCTGCAGATTATTCACTCGCCGCACGTATTGTAGCCTAGGAAATACGCTAAATCCCGACCAGTTTGTCTCCTAATTTGATTCCTCCTATATACTGGGCGGTGCTGCTTTATCACTCCCAACCAGTTCGAGTTCTTCCCCGTCCCATCCAGCATTCTTTCTTTATTTCTTTTCTCCTAGCAATAAACCTCGCTTTCTGGGCTTACATTGTAGACGGGCAGCACGCCGTCTCCTTGCTCGAAGATCAGGGACACTTTTAATTCGCCCATTCCAAGGTTGTGTGCATGGCATGCTTTCACAATGTTGGTTATTATGTTGCTTCTGTTTCGTTTTTATTAAAAAAATAAGGTAATAATCCAAGACATCAACAAACTTCAAAGCGTGTATACATCTGCAACAGTAATATACTGCCGAGTTGACACACAATTTGTTTTGCAATACAAAACTCAGTCTTGGTTGATTTATTGATGGGTTCTCATTTTATTACCGGACGAATAAGCGTACATAGCAGTAAGAAATCCAATTGTTTTGTTTCCGATACAGCAAACAGCGTTTGGTATTTCAAAGATTTTTCTTAATTAAGAGTTTAGTAGATAATTGTAACGTGTAAAGAAAATATGTCTTTCTGCATTGTGATCATTTTAAAATAAGCCTGCTCTAAACACTGCATTTTGAACACACAAAACAAAACCGAATAAGTCAACTTGAAATTTAAACTTGAAAACAGAATCTAACTAGTTTTGGTCAGAGAGAGAGAGAGAGAGAGATCAAGTTACATGTAAAATAGAAATAAGAAATAGTGAAAAAAATAGTTGAAATGAAAACTTGTTCAAAACAGAAGGAAAAGAAACTGGACAATTGAAATACACGGCAATTCTATATTAGAAACTAGGTATACAGGACTAAAAAGCTGGTCAAAAGCTAACCATGTCTCTTCTCTATGTTTACAGAGTATAAAATAATTGTTTTCTTTTTTTAAACAAATAATGTAATGAGCTTTGAAACCACAGTGCAGAGTATTTTATTAGGGTTCCCAATAGCAGGTAACATGATATCTCAGTTTTCTATTCAAAATGATTCTTAAATCTAGTTTTTTTTTAAATTTTTAGTTTAACAGCCTAGTTTTGAGATAATAGGCCTGAAAAAAGTAAATCACACTCGGTTTTATCACATATATTTGTTTACTTTGATGACCTGGCCGATAGTCTTTAAACGCTTGAATACAATATTATTACTTTATTCATTCTGTCTGTCTATCCTTCAAATCTTTTTTTTCTTTACCAGCCTTCTCTCTCTTTCTCTGTCATTACATTATTTACAACCTTCACTTTGATTATTGTATCAAGGTTGTTATCGATTAAGCCTAGAGATCGAAAGGGAAACCATGTTCAAAGAGCATGGAGGGCACAAGGTGAAATGAAGTGAGGTGTGGTTAACGACAATGCCACAACCATGCATGTCTGCGCAGGTCACGTAATAATAACCACGCACATTAATTCTGTATAGACTACCACGCATCGTGTGGCAAAGAGTGTTTTCCCACAAGCTTCCATGCACAGCATTCTGCACGGGAAAACTAAGAAGAGGGAAAAAAACAGTTCAAATCATATAATCGAAGTAAAAATTAACGTGGAGAAACTATTACAGTGTTGTGTAAGGGTTGCTTTTAGGGTACCTATGAATATGGACAATTTTGTGCTTTCGTTTCCTTTACAAAACACTGTTATTTATATTTTGATCTAGATTTCGGAAAAAAGATGTTTGAAATTATGTACATGAAACCTAGAGAAAGACTTCTACCACTTGTAAGTGAAAGGTGGGGAGGGGATAGTAAAAAGATACAGGGAGAAAGAATGAGAAAAGAAATTCGTAGCAAAATTTGCACATGGAGGTATACAGCACGAAAGAACAATAGAATCTTGATAAAAAAATATATTGTTTGTATAAAAATTACTGATCACTTGATGCGAAGTACTCCAGACATGATGACAAAGACAAAACTATAAGTGAAGCTTTTGTAGAACTTTTCCCAAATCTTGTATTTGGAATTGGATGTGCAACAAAACTAACGTATAATATAGTTATAGTCGGTTCTTTAAATAAATGAAAAAATTGATTTAGCCAATACCGTTTTGCCTTGGGAAAGAATAGTTTCATACTTTGTGCTATTCAATTGGTCGAGGTAATATTATCTTTTTCAAGGTTATTCTTTGGCAAGGAGCATTTTGACAACTACTCAACTTAACTACACATATTTTTTTCGAACTTTTACATCTTTGTAAAACTTTATTCCTATTTAACTTATATATGGTCTCGTAATATTGGCAACAAAACCTGAAGTTTTTCAACATCAACTTTATAAGCATTGGTTGAATCAAAAAATTTTTTATTAAGTTCGTATAATGTTTTTACATGTTTTAGTTACCAGTGAAGTATTTTTCAAAAGTTAAATACAAAATGTAATAAAAAAGAAATAAAATAATAAAAGTTAAATCTCTTAATTGAGACGAGGAAGAAAATCTCAAACATTCGTATGAAGAACATCGAACAAAAAAATAGCGTAGACGAACTGATTCAAAATATTTGCAATCAATAAATTTGATTCACCTAGCTCAAAATTCGAATAATAGTATGCCTTGTAAATTATCTAATTTATAATGTCCCACGATCAACATAAAAAAGATGTAAAAAGACAACAAAAGAATGATATCAAATACTGCATTTGAAAACCAAAGTAAGATCACGGGTTTTCTTTGCTTTTTTGTCCCCTCTCAATCGCACTTCCGAAGCATTAATAAAACCGTCGCATTATCATCCGTCGGGAAATGCATCTTGCAGTTGTCAAGTGTCTCATATCCCGCTGATGGATGCTGCTTTCTGTACTTAGTGTAAAACAACATTCCATTATCTTTTCTGATGGTTCCTCTGTGGTAGTGGGTGCGGTGCGCGTAGCAAAGAGACAAGTTTCGTTAAGGAGAGAAACGCATAGAAGATGGATCGGATGCACTTGTGGAAATGAATTCAAAACACTTTCGCTAAGATAGTGATACGTTAAGAAAACAAAACAAAAAGGTAAGTTTACTATTTTGAAGCGATGTCTTTGAAATTAATTTCACTTTTTTAAATTTATTCTTAAAAAGACAGCAAGGTTAGATATATTTTTTTAAAGAAACAAATATATTATATTGAAAAAACTTATTATAAGTTTTGTGTATTTTTCTACAAAAAAATTTAGTTTATTACAAATTGTAGAAAGACTTAAATTAGTGATTGATTAAAAACTCAATCTTTTTCGTTTTAAATGTGTGAGATGTATTGTTTCAAAATACATTTTCCCATCTATATTCCTATTCCATCTATTGTTCTCTCTCTTTATTCTTTTTATGAAAGTTTTTCTTTTAAGAAATACTATTAATTTCCACCGTTGCGTTGCAAAAGAGAAAAAAAAGACCTTTAGCACGGTGCGTGTGCTAAAGGTCTCTAAAGACTCTTGGAAGTGTACGTGAGGAGACTTACATTTTGTTGTTCTTTTCTTTTGTGTTTGTATCGTTAAATTCTCCAATTAATCTATATTGTTTTAAAGGGAAAACAAACGCAGATAATAAGTCAGCAACCAGTGACCACGGCTCAGTGCGTGATAAGTTTGTCGAGGACATACCAAACTTGTTCCTACCGTTTATTATGACTATATAGAAAAATATTTTCTAAGCTTGAAAAAGTTAAATCTAACTCGTTTGAGAAAGAATTTAAAAAATCTATGATTTACAACTTGGCTTTCTGGCTGAAAAAGAAGATTTATTTATTGAGTGTTTTTCTCGTATCTTGAAAAACCAACAACGAAAATCTTTTATTATGTTTTCATAGGAACATAAGCTTTTCATCTAAAGCCGATCTTGTTACGTAGGTATGGCTGGTTGTATTATCACAAGACCTAAAAGCATTGTTCTTATTTGTATTCTTTCCTCCGTTTCAATTAGAATCTTCAATTACACAGGACTTGGCTAAACCCACAATATAAATAATGTTTCTTATACACAGTTAATGTTTTAAATGTCGAAATAACTAGGTGAACGAACTCCTCGACATCAATAAGAACAAAAACCATTATTTATAAAATAAAGAAGCATATAAAAATAAATCGAATAATGTGAAACATGAAAGAGGAGACTCACAATAAACCCTACACTGTAACGCGATGAAACAGTTACCCCCTCTGAGGCACGTTCGGAGTGACAATAAAAACATTAATCTGAGTTTATGTTTGACTCCCAGTAATGATTATTACTATAAAAACAATAAGAGCGGAAATCTCAAGTGCAACAACGCAGGCGAATAGCAGTGAGTGTTGAAAGTATAGGGAGTACAAGCACGTATATAAATGTATAATGAAAATACAATCCCATGCGCTGAGTATTAAAAGTCGAGCAAGAATGTAAAGCTTAGTTTTAAAAAATGAATCACAAATAGCGGGTTGATCGAGATTAAGAGCTTAAAACTTACTAAGAATAAGTCATAACCGTATTTTAAACTGCTGCTTCTTTATTTGGTAGAGACAGTACTGTTCTAATATGTGTGTAAGTAACAAGAAGAGGACGAGGATGATAGAGGTAGAAATAGAGACAGAGAGAGAGAGAGAGAGAGAAAGAAAGAAAGAGAGATCAGGTGAGCGATGATGTGAAAGAGAGGAAGAGAATAACGCGTCTATGTGTATCAACTAGACATAACGTCTTGCAGAGACATACCAGCGAACAATAGGGAAGAGATACCGGAGGATATCAAGAGAATGGAAAAGACAGCTACACGAAGAAATCTTAAGTGGTGCAATTGATTGAATTAAGACCCACCCTTTGTATACATAACCATGATAACTGATGCCAAGTGGAGATTTACGAATGATGTAAATGGGCTCACTCTAAAATATACACAAAAACCCAAGAGCCTGTTTCGAGACGAACAAAATGACCACAAGATCCCTGCCAAAGGTCTAACTCGAAGAAATATAACATTTGATATCTGTGCCAGGAGAAACAAGCAGGGACATTGCCAGAACTCTCTTCTCTAGCCTTGCCCCACAGCTTCAACAGGCAGACCAGGTGCACCGCTATGTAACTTATGATAAGTAAACGACAAGATTCACCAAGATAAACGATGATGAACCTCGTATTGTTTGGAGAAGATACGAGAATGTCTACACGCCAAAAGGAACATTTTGTCAAGAAAGGCAGGGTGTAGAATAAACTTCAGATACGAGATATTTGTCCGCAAGATAAAACATACTGGTTTGAGCCTAAATAGTAGAAATGTTGTACACGAGGATCCTTACGGATCTGTCTAACACGAACTCACCTTTGCAATTTTTTAAATTAAATTTGATGGATATAATGAGTTGTGTCGGGCCTTTTTTATATCAGAACCTATTTCCTTACATAAACGTTTACATTTAAAAAAAAATTTTTCTGACTTTGTGTTTTGCATGCAGAAAGCAAGTGTATATAAAAGATCTAAATGTAAATCTAAAATATCAGTATAGTATTATTAGTCTTTCTTGCATGGAAATTTGAGTTTTTTTATTTATCGAGTTTATACAATAAAGAAACTAAATTCGTTGGTCAAAGGCGTCCAGCCGCCAATTATCTGTTTAAATATGGCAAAAAAGACGGTGGATAAAATCTTCCATAATTTGAGCACTAAACCTTTCCGCTTTTTAACTTGAAAAGGGGCGAAAAAATTTATTCCCTGCTTTTATCGTTGAATCAAATCTTAAAGGCACTGCGGCTTAGTTACTTTGTCTTGTCTATATCTCTTTTTCTACACTGGAATTTATTTGTTCACTAATAGAATTTTTACAAAAAAGTATAATTATATTCTCTCTCTCTCTCTCTCTCTCTCTC
>BMAT01001435.1:51379-73939 GCA_019649035.1 Elysia marginata | reverse complement strand
TATTATTATTATCATTATTATTATTATTATTATTATTATTAATGTTAAAATAGTTGCATATATGCCCAATGCTGCCTGTCATACTGTTATAGTTACAAAATGTTTTTTTTTAATATTCTTGCATCATCACTTTTTACTTCGATCACTCGATTATTACGCGTTTTTTAGTGTAAAGGAATTTTAATCAAGAATGGTATATACATGGTATATAATGGTATATATATGACCTGTATAGAAAATAATACGAAGCAAAAAAGCTCTACATTACTGTGCTTGATGAGAATGATGCTGATCAATTATTCATTTTTTAGAAACCTCAATTTTTTTTTATAGTATTTCGGCATGGATTTCTTCTTTGTGCACTTTGTTAGTTAGCCCTGCTTGCTCTAACCTCGGCATCTTAGAATCTGACTTAGGAGATGAAAAGATCGCTACATATTACAACAACAAAAAAAAAGATTCACATTAAGATACGATCAATGACGGCAGGAAACTTGAAAAAAAATTTGAAAAGAAACCAAAAAAAAAGAAAAAGGCAGACGTCTAATGGGTGCCTCCCATTAAGTCTCGCTTTATTTATCAGAGAGAGAGAGAAGGGGGGTGGGAGGAGGGAAGAGCGATGGTTGACCTTCGAGACTTTTATGGTTACATTATCGTCATTACATGTCTCGCAACTAGTTGGAATGAGTCTGATGTCGGTAGTTTAATTCAATTTTAAAGGTGTTCCTTTGAAAACAGATTTATTTCTTATGATTTTCTTTTTCTTTAAGACCAAAAAAAATCTTTACATCTTTTAACCTAATTTTCACAACTTAATACAACTTATAAAAATTATTTCGAACTTCAGAGAAATGCGTTGCTAAAAATACAACACCTTGTAATGGGAACTTTGCGACATCCGACGCATTCTCATTGGTATTGATACATCGATAATATTTGGCTTTCAGATTAAGTTCCTCTTATGCTTTGTTATCACTGTATTTTTTTTTTAATTTTCAACCTTATTATTATGATTGTTATAGTTGTTAATCTTGTTTTAATATAATTATTACTAATGATATTATTATATTAGTATTAGAACTATTTCTATTATGATAATGATTATTATTACTTCATCATCATGATTATCATTATGATTATTTATATTATTATTGTTATTATATTTGTTACTAGTTCACTGTAATGTCCTCCTATACTCTTTTAATCCTTTTGTTTGTCTACTAATGCGGGTTACATACCTAAAAAATATTTGCTAGTTAAATATCGTTAATTCTGTAACTTTCATTTCTGGCAGGTTAAAGGAAAAAAAATTCATGGTTTTCTGATAGGTTTGTTTAAAATGCGTTTCGTCGTCGCAATATGTTTGTTTAGATAACCTCTTATCTTGCACCACCTCAATGTTTGAACACCGACGCGGTGCGAAAAGCAAAGGTGTATGAACGATGTGTTAGAAATAGAATAAATAAAGCAAATTTCTTCAAAGAGGTAAAGATAACATGGTTGAAAACTAATAATAAGATGTTTGAAAAAAGGAGCTTGTCTGGCAAGCTTAACAACATATTTATTAAAAAAAAAACAGAAACACCAATATTGAAAAATGGAGTTGCTGTTATACAGTCGCTTTGTAAAAAAGCAAATGTGTTTGACAACAAAATCAGAAGTTTTGACTCTGAAATAGAAAGAGTATAAGAATCTCTAATGTTTCTTTGATTATAAATTCACGAATTTCTTTCTCTCTAACTTTTCTTCTTTTTCTCTATATCGTACATCCGACTGTGAGTACCTCACATTTTTTTTCTGATTAGCATTTTCTTACGTTTGTCTTCGTCTACGATTCTCTCTCCGAGTTTTTCACCCTACCCCTTCACCCCAACCCTTTTTTCCACCCACCCCCACTCCCTCTCTCTTCCTCCCTCCCTCTTGTCTCCCTCTATCTATTCCCCTCCTCTCACGTTTTTTTAATATTTCTCTCCCTCTCTCTCTTTCTCTATAACTCTGTCTATGTCTGTCTCAGTCACTATATTTTGTCGGTGTTCTATGTGTGTGTCTCTCAATTCTATCTCTTTCTGTCTCTCTTCAATTTTCGCTTCTTTTTGTTTATATTCTCGGTCCCTATATTTACCCCAAACTGAATCCCCTCTACCTTCCTTTTTTCCAGTTAGAGACGCGAGTATATCGCATCACTACATTTGCCACCCCACCCTCCCAATTGCTGATTTTTTTAAACTACTGACCGAATATCACAACATGGCTAGCCTAGCAGGCTTCAAAGAAAAAAAAAACACACACTAGTAGTACTTTTGGTTACCGGCTTATCTTTGTGATGCAGGTCAACTGTAGACCAATGACTAATGAAAAAATGAAATGTCCAAATTTACAGATCTTGAAATTTTTAGGTTTAATATCCTACAAAGAAAAGTACTCTTTTTAACAAGTTCAAGCGATAGTTATGAGATAGATAGATAGATAGATAGTTAGATAGATAGATAGATAGATAGATAGATAGATAGCTATCTATTTATTTATTTGTCTATCCATGTATCAATTTATCCAATTTTATCGATATATCTATCAATCTATGCTCACTTCTCTTACTCTGGAAAGATCTTCTTCAACACCTTTTACACAACCGCAGCCCCCCTCCCCCCCCCTAATCTAGAAAAAAAAAATTCCCGTCCCAATGCACACACTCACCTTTTCCTTCTTTTCTCACATTTCGTTTCGTTTCTTGTTATTGATTCATCAATTCCCATCGGTCTTGCTTCTTTCTGACCTCTGGTGTTAGCCATCCCATACATCTTATTTTGTTCACACCTCCTTCCGTTATTTATTTACCCATATCGCTCCATAACTGCTGCCGTCACAACATCTTAATTCATTCTAACTTATTTTTCTTTTTAAAAGCAAACATGCATACGTGTTAAAAATGTATTCTCCCGATAAAAACAGCGTGAACGTGTAAAACTTGTAAAAAAGATAATGTTAATATTTTAGCTTTTTTCTTTATAAATCTTAAAAGATCTCTGCGACTTCTAAATATTGTTCCTGGGTATTATAGCAATTAAGAAAATTGTTTAACTAATTGTCACAAAGCAATTATATGGGTATGGAATCTAATGCCTTGAACGTCGATACGATCGTGCAATGACTTTTTTTTTTTGGTAAGTTTTAGATCCACTTGATCGTTCTGTAATGGACAAGTTTTCTTTCAAAAGGCAACATGTCAACAATTTTGATTAAACAAATTAATGTTATGTCGTACTAAAAGCACAAGAGCGCTTAAACCGATTTTCAGAGTTTACACTCAAATCGATTTCAAACGTATTTATAATAATAAATAATAGTAAATAAATCTTGAACAATCAGTCATAGGCATTTTAAACATAGGTTTTATCATTTGATATTAAAATATAAATTCAATTGGAACGAGCGGTAAAAAAGTCATCTACACAAGAACTTGAACAAGATCTTCATCCGAGTACATATACTTGTCACACATCTGAGTTGAATATTTCTGTTAGGGTGAGGAAACATTTAACCTAAAAGAGAAGGATTTGAACTTTGAACCCTCTGACCCGAAAACCGTTCATGGTAAGACCATGAAACTCACCTCCTGCACAATTTTGAACGAGATATAAAAGTCACATGACCTTCAAGATTCCTACTATCTAAGAAGAAATCTCATAAACATTACCTTTGATTAAGGCATACTATACTGTACTCGGATTCCCCCTTTGCACTTGTCGGGGGACACGTGCAAACATCATTCTCTTTGCTCTGTATTATCTTGACAATATTCATGAACAGCTGCTTAAAAGTGCTTAACATGATATATTTCCTAAGCGTAGCTTGACTGTGGCCTGTTTACGTTTAAGTTTATCATTGTAGGTAAAAACCTATTAGTTATTTAAATCTGTATTATTTTGCAATCTTCTTACCTTTTAATCGTCTATCAATGCATTAATCGGTTTTTTTACCTATTTATATATCTATCTACGTTTGAAGAATGCGCCCCGGCAAGTGACGTATGAAACACTTTGTAGCAAGCAAAAAAGTAAATAAACTTAGAGTATGAGAATTCTATCAATCAATCAGTCTTTCTATCTATTTTTCTATCTATCTGTCTATCTATCAATTTACCTATTTAACTACCCATCTATCTATAAGTTGTTCAAATTTGCTCTTAAAACATGTGTATCAATTGTTTCTTGTGTTTTCATTCATCTTGTGCTTTCTATTATCTTTGCACCCCCCAAAAAAAAACAAATTACGTTTAAAGCCCATTTCTTTTTTTTCCTACCTCAAAATTCACCTACCTATTAGCTGATCTTCTTTACCTCACTCTTTTTGATAACCCGTAACTTTTCCTCATTTTTCATATTAGCTGTTCGCCTCCTCCTCCCCCCCCCCCTTCCCTTAATTGCAACAGCGTCAGGACTGGTATAACGTTTAAGAGTAATAGAGATTTGGCCGTCGCCAAAATTAGGTTAATCTAATTCCGCCCCATGATACGGTCATGCATAAAAAATGGTGAACTTTCGCTCAAATGAATGCTGCATTAATTCGTATTTGCAAGTTTGGCCTGGCGCCTCTGTATACACCCCCAATCACACCGGCCGAAGCCCAGCGTTTAACGGTTAGCTGAGGTTTTAGGGTGTGGACACACGTATTCATCTATGTATCTCGCAACCAGTGCAGAAAAGTCGGTTGTCGCAACTTTTACATTACAAGGAGGTGATATTTTGAACATTGCTTGTTAAAATCGTTGAAAATTTTATACAAGTATCATACTTTTTAAAGAAAATAGTAGACAATTTTTTTTTTATTTGACTAACCTTTATAGTTGAGGAATAAATCGAGTTTTGAAAATTTTTTTCTCAAGTTAGGTTTTTCTACACCTGACTCGTCCGGACTAGATATAAGACATTATTGTTACACAAATTTTTCTGGTTTATGTATAAATACCATAATTTTTTTTTGCTAGAGACAAAGTTCAATTTATGTTCTGTCAAAAGCGTAGCTAAGCTAATAAATAAAAGTTGTCATTTCTCCGACTGTATTCTAAGAAATTGTTTTCATCAGCCGGCGGACATGATCTCTACAATATACATAGGATGTAAAAAAAAGTACCTGCTAATGTATGGAAAAGATTTTACTTTTTCGTATACACTGTACTAGCATAACCGCTTCTGCAGTTTTCTATAATCGTTTCCAAGATGCAAGACCTATTGTTATAGTATGAATGACTTTGAAATAATCCTTACTCAAAGACAGATTGATTAATGTGAGTATGCAAAAAAGAAAAAAAAAAAGAAAATCAATGAACTGCATTTAAAAGCAGAAAAGTCTCTGCCTATTAACCCGGGGTGTTCTTATTCACTTGGAACAGACCGTACATACTTTCATTCGGGAAGACGCATTTCTTTATCGACTTCCAAAACATTATTTTTGTTTAATGTAGGTTTACAATGATAACAATTTTTTATTAAATAAAAGAGAAAAAAAACAATAACTGGTGTAAGTGGAGCAGCTTGGCTCAGTGGTTTGTGCGTCAGACTTCTTATATGGCAGTTTCGGGTTTTATTCCCAGCCACAACTCATCTTGCAACTGCCTTAAGGTGGGTTTACAGCTTTCTGAAATGGCATGCTAAATCAGAATGGAAATTAGAACGCACTTTTAGACCGTTCAAACAAGTACACTCTCCCACGAAATTCCGTTCTGTTCTGATTTTTCGGTAGATTTTCACCCGAAAGTTGCAAGCTAGTAGAAAGACTTCTGTTTTTGGGGAGAATCAGAACGTGTAATGCATTGTTTGATAGATAATCATCGCGAGCTTCAATTTTTTTCCAACAAAATGGCGGTTTCTTTCACCGATGAATTGGGCTTGGCTTTGCTTCTGACATCCACAAATAAAAAGAAAATGCCAATCAACTACATCCTAGTTTATGCCATTAAATCTCATTACATAATTTTGCATACCTGCTTGGTGATTTCGAAGACAATAGGCCGTAAAATGATGAGTACGCCATATTAAAAGGCCTTTAATATTTACTTGAAAACTATAAACGGATCTCAGCTCCCTCTGTGTAGTATTTACCATTTCCGTGTACTAAAATGACGATTAACTGACAAAAATGCCGATTAATGGAACAAAACGATAAAAATGCAACAGTTTGTTTACAGTTTGAGTTGTGTGGGGTATCTTACCAAGAATCTACCCTAGTGAGAACGTGCTTTTTTTTTATTTCCGCCCGTATGTTGACGTTTATGCGTCTCTGAGCAAAAACGAAAAAAAAGCTCTCGCTCACATTTCAAGAATTAGGCCTTGCAAAAAAAGCAGCAACAAATAGCTAAGGTTGAGAAACAATAAAGTGTCTGCCTGTCAGACTTTTGGCTAAGTTGCTGTTTTAACAAAAAGAGCCCTACTGGATTTTCTTTAATAATTGATTCCCCTGAGGTAGTGTTAGAATAGAAGGGCATCTTTACACCCGAGGGCTAACAGTTTTAGCATTGATTGTTTTCTCTTTTCTTTTCGTTACAAGAAAGGTTTGTAAAAGTTGCTTTAACGCTAAGTGTGCATTTTTTTCTTTACATACTAATAAAAAGGACGTACCCGAAATAGCTTTCATTCCAAAGAAAAGTTCAACGTAATGGTGTACGTTTAAAGAACATATGAAGGATTTTTAACAAATTAGGAAAATGGCCGTGTTCAGCTTTAAATGAAATTATTTTCTTTTATCCTTTGTATCATTTTTTTTAATTCATCCATTTTGTTTCACTGGTCCGGTCTTTAAAAAGAGATGATCACAAACTCTATAGTTTTAACTATTTTTATGAGGATACTTGTGCTCCAGCCCTGGGCTGTAAGGTCAACTCGCCTTTCTTGTCTTTGAACCCATGACCAAGAAGAGAACGATATGAGGTAGACAGCAGACTGCAGCTTTTCTCTCGGTTAAAAAAAAATAACAACTAATCTATATGACAAAAGATTATTTTGCCATTTTTGACAGTAACAAAAAAGGAGGTACCAAAGGAAAGATGCAAATAAAAAAAGAGAAGGAAAGAGAACGGCATAACATACAGTATACAGAGAAAAAACACGTAGCAAAATTACAAGACAGAGCACAGCGTGTGAGGAACAAATGTTTAACTGTCCCCAGTGGTTAAATTTTTATGTCTATTTTACAAGGAGAAGTTTTTGGGTGGTAGCAGCCTAACAGGAGCTAATAGAAACACAAACAAATGCCTGTTTTAGACTCACAACAGTCATAAAGGGCAAAACATAAGCGAGTGTGGATCTCTGTGAATGCACAATTTATTGCACAGCCAAATTTGCCCTCGCAGTGTCCTTTTTTTAACTACAATCTTCCTTTGGGCAAAAAGATTTTCTGTTAATAATTTGCTTTTATTTTTAAATTCATTGATAACCATTGCTCCTGTGATGTTTCATAAAGCAATGATTTTAAAAAGTTATATAGATACACAACGAAGTAGTTAAACCAATCATTGGTTAGGTCTACAGTAAAAAGAAATTGAATTTCGTGAGTATAACTGAAAGAATTGAGAAAAAAAGATCAATTGTAGAGAGGTTAAAGGGCAAAGTTAGGTTGTTCTTTTGTAGCCCCTGTTTGGGTAGGTGAAGATAGGCCTACTATATTTTTATGACTTTACAGTTGAGAAATAATATTATTTACACTCAGACAAAATTGTTCAATAGAAGCAGTTTTTTTGTGTTTCCAAATAATTATGTTTGATCATCTAAATTGTCGTCAAAATAGCTTATCAGTTTTTCTTGAAGAAACAGGCCTTCTTCTATTTTGTTAATTTAAGTTTTTATATTACCAAATACATAAATTTTAGTTGAGCTATTTCTATGGTAAATATTTTTGTGTAAAGGAACTAACTAAGTCTGCAACACCGGTGCAATCATTTCAATAATAATTATATTTTTTACGTAAACAAATTCACAGATTTTTTATTATCGACAAAGTTATAGTTATCTCAAAACGTTACAAAAAGATGGTTACAGATCTGAAGTATTTCTGCAAGGCATAAAACCTTAAAGGCCCATTAAAGACCCATCGTGTTGGGAGTGATAGTGTAAGCAACTTGGCGACTTTGAGACCTTTGTTCTCTTTTATTCATCCATTACATTGTCTTTAAGTTTTTCTGTCTATTAGTTTCTCTCTCTCTTTCTCTCTCTCTCTCTCTCTCTCTCTCTCTTTCTCTCTCCCTCTCTCTTTCTTTCCTCTTCTTTCCCTCTCTCTATCTTTCTTTCTCTTTTGCTCTCTCTGTTCCTCCTTTCCTATCTGTCTTTCTCTCTCTTTCAATCTATATCTTTCTCCTTTCCCTCTCTCTTTCTCTCCACTTCTTTATTATTCTTTCACTCCGTCTTTCCCTTTCTCTTTCACACTTTATCTCATTCTTTTTCTGTGTCTCTCTCTATCTATTTCTGGTAAAAGGGCCAATCTGAATGGTCACTTCGTCTCCTTTCATTCACTCTCTTTACAATAACTTTCTGCCAGCCGCTATCCTCTGGTTCGCTCATTGTGAAAACTTTTTTTGATCATTTATATGCACCGAATAATTTTATCAACAACGTCAATAAACTTGCAAATCAACTAAGAAAGTTCTTGCACTTTTTTTTGCCAGGAGCACATAAAGAAATTGAATCGTTTCTTGTTAAACTTTCGTTCGCTGACGTCATTTAGTGAAAGTATTAGCCATCAAGGCAATTAAAGAGATCATTTTGGCTGCTTGAACGGAAGATATTAGTCAAGTCTTAAGTTCTAGTACAGTACAGCGGTCGCGATGGAATCAAACTGAACGTTTGGTTTTTAATGTTGAGTAGTTATCATTCTTAACAAAAATCTAATTAGTATTGTACCATGTTGTGCGCTTAAAGTTGACTGAATGCATTATGTATGAAGCTACTACTTTTTATGCATTCAATTCATAGGTTGGCACTCATAGTGTCTTTTAATGGGTGAAAGGGTGTAAAAGAAGTAATAGTAAATCAACTATGAATACCATTGATGGCGTGTGGAAACTAAGATTTCCTCCTATCGTTTCGGATTAAAACATACACCAAATTAAGCGTGGCCTCACTATAGTGTTACTATTTGAAGACAAAAGTCAACACAGATCATCACTCTCACTGTCTTTTATTGAAACATTTTGGTTCGTTCTTTCCCTATTCGATTTCTACTACATTATATATTTCGTAATAAACTAAGTCATCAACACGGTCATTTTAATTACCAAAAGTGGAACATTTACAAGAATGATAGACCGAGAGGATATAATACTTAGTCAAACTAACTTTTCTAGAGTAATAAGAGTTTGATTATCCACTCCAAAGAAGGAGACATAAGTCTTCGCCGTGCTCACACCAATCACCATCTGTTGAGAATTGTTGCCTTTCCTCCCTGTCTAAAATTAATCTAGTAGTGCATTGTAAGTTTGAATTTGGCAGCATGGATAAATCAGTTTACCGTCGAACCCACATAATTTTTGTTTTCGTTTATTGCGTTGTTTGAATTTTCCATCTTAAACCGCCCTGGTGACTTTGAGTTAAAAGCCAAAGACGTTTTGATTTTTGTTCAACACGAAAGTAAAGACAAGCTATCAATCACACGATAAAAGGCAATAATTATTAGAAGACAAAAAATAGTATTTATGTCCTTTGTAAGAACCGTTGGTCAGTCCTAATCTTAGCCCCATGATAAATGTTAGGCGTTTTCCGTTAACCGGACCTCCTTCTCAGACAGATTGAAGGCAATATGTAACAACGTGTGTTCAATGAAATTATGGACATCGAACTTTCCAAAGTTTGTTTTAAACAAAACCACATACAAAAGCAAAAGTAAAAACGTTCCTTATCTTCCGGAGATTAATATAGCACAGAGTAGAGTAACCCTGTCTACCTATCTATCGAACTGCCTGATATATGGGAAAGTTACAGCCCCCCTTTAAGAGGACCCATTGATTGAAAGAGCCATAGCAGTTTAGTCCGCGACATTATCTAACAAGGGTCAGGCCTTTTGAGTCTGGGGCGAGTTGGGGGAAAACTGACCCGCTTTTCAAGGTGTCACGCACGGACAACAAGCTGTCCTGTTTTCATCCGTCCGTAGGGAGCTGCCGCCTCGTCTTGTATGAAACATAGACGTGATAGATGCTATGGCTTTTTCGCTATTTGATTTTCTGTTATGTATCAATTTGGTCTCTTTGTTGGTGCTGTTCTCTTCTTCTCTCTGTGACATCATAGGGATTCTAAAGCCAGAAGACCCCCTTACTCGTAATGTATCTGTTAGCCTTAAGGATACATTGCTTGTCGTTTTTTGTTAGAAAAAAGGGGATTTTCTGTGTATGCTCGTAGGGATGAATTCAGACTCCTAGCAAATTTGATTGCATTGGTTTCAGACGTTGCGATAAATGACAACTATAACTTTATTCTCTATACTGCCGCATGCAACCTCTGAGAAATTTGTTCCCCCCGATTTTTTTCCCTCCGAGCTGCGATTGCATAATCCACCCTACAGGCTTTGGACTTAGAAAATGAATTCTACAAAAAATATGAACACAAGAATTGAACAGTCATAATTACGCGTGTCATATAATTAGAATGCATTTCTACTACCCCCCCCCCCCCTAATGGTTTTAAAACATTCAGGTCATTTTCAAAATTTTATGGATGCAGCTCAGAAATGAGCTTTTGGTAAAAAAAAAAATTATGTTGTATGATCTGCAGATGCAATAAGTTCCGATGACAAGATGCAGAAATATGTTATTCTTTTTTTTTTCTTTTCTGGTGGGGGGCGACGGGGGCAGTAAAAGTTAACGGGCTTGATTAAGTGTCTTTGCAACACAAAAATATTTTCCGCCTTCACTTTTAGGCCTATAATTTCAATCTGGTCGTAGTACCATTTCATGTTTTTTTTCTTAATCAAATGAATACCTATTTTTTTTAAATTGATGGGAGGAGCAGAAGTTGAATACAGTTCTCTAAGAGTAAGAGGTAAATCCTCTCAAAACAGAATCGCATGAAAAATAGGTTTTTTTAGGAGACTTTACACTCGTATTGGATAGATGAGCTTGTAAATGTGAATCAATCCCACAAATCAAAACACAAAAGTCTACATAATAATGCATAGAGGTGTGTAATCACGCAAACCATGCATGGCTATCAATATTATATACTTTTGTGTAGTTGCTTTATTTTTAAAAAATGGATAACTTGGCATCCACCCAGAAATGCTTTTAGAACACCTAAGCGCCTACATCAGTTAATGCTTTTAAAGCGATTTTGTTTCCAGCCTACAGTGAAAATAATTCATGCGATGATGTTCTAATATTGTCTTTCTGGTGGTTAATAAAAAAGATATGCTTCAACTAAGCTTATTCGCAATGCTTATTTTTGCCATACTATTTTTTTTCAAACGGAAACAAACGTTAATTGGGATTATACTATTTATTGAGGAAAAACACATTGATAAACGTAGGATGAAAAGAGGTACTGCCGTGTTTTATAGTTCGATATTTTTGTTCTGTGTTGTTTGCATTTCTTTTAAAATTCACTAATGTTGCAAAGTCCATTAAACATGGTGCATAACTATGTGTTTGTTTTGTACCTTTTTGCTAATTTGTACTTTACCATCATCGGCAGTTTTTGAATTTTCTCATTTTCATTGGCACTTATGTACCCTTTTATAATAATGTTTTAGCACACATCATTATAATGACAGCATTGTGGAAAGTTAGGTATGGAGTTCCTTTATAGATTCTGACACATTAGGTTGTGACATAAACAGAGTTTAAAATCAAGACATCCTAATTTTAATAATTGCATCATATTTGTAAATCTTTATTTTTTTTCATTTCATGAATAATTAGAAAACTTCACTCAATCTAAAACTGGTGCTCCGAAAATGTTTGAGCTTGTCTAGGAAAGCGATGAGAATTCCGGGCTGTCCAAAATTTATCCAGAAACTACAACTAGAACCTACTCGCGCGAATGTCGATTTTTTTTCATTATAAAATGCTAGTTTTGAAAAACATTTTTATACACTGGGTTAAGATCTCAAAAATTGATCCATTGAAGAACATTTACAAAAAACTGTAGGAAAAACGTCTTCTAGTATACAAAAGAGTTACCAATCTTCATTCAATGCGATCTGTGAATTAGGATTCTATCCATGTTGATAACTGATTATGTCTGATTGCATAAGAATATAAATATATTCTCGCGTCTGGTTTACACCAGTTGCTACAATCCACGCCAAGAAACTTAGCTTTGTTGGAGACACAGAGTCTTGAAAAGATTTGAGTAGCATTGTCAATGATTTACTGATAAGCATCGCACGAGGCTGATAACACCAAAGATAATAATCAACAATAACGATCTAAACCTAAACACACTTAATAAAAAATATGTTTTAGTTTAGGAAATCATCGTTCAAAAACTCGCTTAAAACACACAAACACACACACACACACAAATAGTTTTAAATAGTTTGCTTTATATCTTTTACTCATCTTTTTGGGTAAACCTACCGCCAAATAATAATGTCAAAATAGTACTTATGTCTTTTTTTTCTTTTTTTTACATAATATAATGTACTGTTTTGATATTGGCATGGTCGTTTACATACGCTTCTTCAGAAGTTTATTGACATGAGCTGCAATAGAAATGAACAATGATCAATTTAACAGATTCATTCTCTCACAGGTTAAATGGGCTGTGCCTTTGGAATCACATTGCAGTGTTTGTTGGGTTTTTATGCTTCACACTATACAAGGTACATTCTCCACTGTATCCCATGATTTCAAATAAAAGTAAAAACAGAGTCTAATTCGTGGAAATGTAATCAAACCCGCATATAACATTTTTTTGGTATAATGTTGTCGATCGGCTGCATAATGATCAGCATATAAAGTACTATTATACAATTTACTAGGGTTACGCCCTTTTCAAAATTCAACGAAGGCTTACTTTCCTCCCAAGCTCAAATCTACCTATCTTACTGTCTTCATCTCTCTCTCTCTCTCTCTCTCTCTCTCTCTCTCTCTCTTTCTCTTTCTTTCTGCGACTCTCTCTCTCCCTTACTCTCTCGTCTCTGCCTCTGTATCTCTGTCTCTCTCTCCTTCTATATCTCTCTGTCTCTTCCCCCTCTCTTCCTCCATCTCTCGGGGTCTAGATAGCTCAGTTGGTAGTGGCTTCGCTCCGTGGCCAAGAGGTCGCGGATTCGAAACACAGCCCAGCACAGTCCGGGCCCCTACTGGTTGGGTCGGTGTCAGTATAATGTGACCGGCTGAGGCTAAGTCATGGTATCCCCGCTAGCCTCTGGGTGGCAGCCCGTAAATTGTCATTGGGACCTAAGCCCTGAGAGCACCTTTGAAGTGGAATTGGGTTTGCAAAAATACCCTCCAATCAATCAATCAATCCCCCATCTCTCTGTATGTCTCTCTCTTTTTCTCTCTCTTTCTCTCTCTCTCTTCCTCCGCCTCTCACTCTCTCTATATCTCCCTCCCTCTCTCTTCCTCCGCCTCTCAATCTCTCTATATCTCTCTCCCTCTCTCTTTCTTTCTCTCTTCTCTGACTCTCTATCTTTGTCTCTCTCTCTATCTCTTTGTCTCTCCCTCTCTCTCTTCCTCCATCTCTCTCTATCCTTCTGTCTGTCTGCCTGTCTGTCAGTCCTGTCTCTGTCTGCCTGCCTCTGTCTGTCTGTCTGTCTGTCTCTCTCTCTATCTATCTATCTATCTATCTATCTATCTATCTATCTATCTATCTATCTATCTATCTATCTATATCTTTCTTCCTCCGTGACTCTCTTATTTATGAGACATTTACATATGTCACAACACACCTCTTTGGTAGTTAGCTGTGCTTCTTAACCATGCCTAAATAGACGCTCAAATGTCAAATTTTTTATAACATAACAGGAAATACAAGAATTTAGATATAAAAAACAACTCATGACCGTGCGAAAGCAATGAACATCTACTCTTGCTCTTACGGATCATATAATCATCTTTCTCTAATACTGCTTAGTTGATGATGTTGTACTTCTGAATGAATTAATTTGTGTGTTGGTGCGTGTGCATAATTGTTAGTTTAAAGTAAAGTTTTAATTTCCGCAGTTAGCTTGAAATCAAATACAAATGAATAAAAGAGTTTACGCTATAGCTTTTACAACTGTTGATAACTCTGCTTTTGTGTTGCTTTTTTATTGTGTAAAACTCATTTTAATGAGGCAACAGAGCGTACTTTTTTAGGTTCTATCTACCGGTACCCACCTATGAAAGAGGATTCAAAAACTAAATTTTCAAACAGTACTTGCAGCGATCTCTCTCTCTCTCTCTCTCTCTCTCTCTCTCTCTCTCTCTCTCTCTCCCCCTGTCCCCCCTCTCCTTTTTCTCACGATTTTATAGCGTAACATTTTTATCTCTTTTTTGTGTTAAACACTTTTGTTTTTAGCTATAATGTAGCTCTTATTTCTAAGAAACAACATGTTTAGTTTAAAACTAAATGTGCTATGCAGTAATGACCATAATATACAAAAACTCATGTAATAAAATCCACCATGCCTTACGCGAATCAAAGCGAAAATAAGAATTGAATAGAATTGGTAAATGGAAAATCGTTGTTTATGCAGCAATGATAACCATGTGTATTGAACAAAACCACTAACTAAAGATTTTCTTTATCGATAAAGGCAGAATAATCTGTTGCAATTTGAAGAGTTCAGGACACATCCACACAATATTTTATCGAATATGCGATTTTAATTCATTTAGAAATTGGTGGTATAGATGTAATGTAAAATAATCTTTGCCAACTCACTTTTCTCAGAAATCAATCTCAGCTCACACTCCTTTTCTATCCTTATCCAAACAAACAAAGAATTAACATTATTAACATCCTTAATTATCATAAAAGAAATAAACATCTCTATGTCTTTCAAAAAGACACAGTTCACTAAACTTGCTACACTTCATAACGTCAGCCTGATTTAATGCGGCATCGCCATGGTTTTTTTTTCCTTCTGGACAGAGCTTGTGTTGTAAGCGACGAAAACTCAATACGAGTGAGAACACAGTCTACCAGAGAAAAAGAGAAAATGAGAACAAAAAAAGGGAAGGGATTATTTACTGGTCAAACAGAACTTGACAGAGAGCAAAAAGAGCAGTCGGTACGGCCAGGGTTAATGCCCGTATCGGAGGAAAGATGTTCTTGCTATGTCCAGCACTTGTTTTATTTTATAGTCTTAGGCACCATACACTATGGTTTGGATGTCGCAATTTTCTCTCTGCTAGACGTCGATATTTAAAAAATGCATTTTTCTGATCTTCTAAACATGAACCATTGATAAAATTATCGTAGGTTTGTAAAAATATGATAGGTCCTTGTTTTAGTTCGAAATAATAGAAAACAGGAGGAACAAATATACTTTTAGCAGGTGGTTTTTTTTAAGCCTACATCTCTATGATTTTCATTGGCAGCGAATCAGTTGTTAGTTTGTTGAGATTTTTTTTGTTTGTTTTGCTTTGTTTCTTGGTGGCTTCTTCCAATGGCGTGTTATAATTTTTATCCTCTTTCATTTTTGTTGTGGCCCAACATTGTACCACTGTAACTGTAAGTTATTATCGATATTGACCATAATTTTTTTACATTTATGAATAACTAAATTCTTAATAAGTGTGAGTCGATCTTTTTTACACTTAAGTTTACGGTCGTTTTAAATGCCATACTAAAGCTAAATATCTGTGAAGTACGGTGTTGAAAGGATCACACCCGCCTTAGACATCACATGTTGACGGGCTTATGTGAAAAGGTGAAGGTGATATAACATTTTAACTCTTCGGTCCGATAACATAACTTGACATGGAAAAGGAGCATTACCCTCTAAATACACGTTTTACTATACAGTTTTTGCTTATATATCTCTATGAGTCACAACCATGTTACGCTGGCGCTTTATGGCTGGCCGTTAAATCTAAATGTACATAGCTAGAGCTCTAATGCAGAACGACATGCTGGACAGACAGGCAGACAACGGTAAAAGCCGAAAGAAATAATAATAATGAAGCCCCCTCAATGTAATCACGGTCGATTAATTTTATCAAATGATGTTGGCGCAAAAAAAATAATGGACATGTTCAATCAGGTAATGCGTTTCCAATACTCTTATCTAATGGGGGGAGGGGGGAATTGACCTCTTTCATCATCCTATGATATGCATGCATAACTTTGCACTAGCTCTGGTAAGAGGATCACTCGAACCTAGGATCTTGTCAGACAAATGCAATACCTGCTCTTGCATTTAGTCTTCTCTTTGAATTGCAATTTAGCTTAATGCATAATTATATAGCTGCTGTCTGTAGGCACAACCTATTGGGAATATGGTTGCGTGCTTGGGTATAAAATAATTTGTCCACTAAAGATATTGAAAGAGCTACGTGAATAATTTTCATTATAGACAAACATACCTAAGATAAAAAGAAAATCAGAGTTTTGATGCAATCTTTTCAATGGTAATGTAATTGAATTCAAAACTTTGCGCATGAAAAAAATGGATAATATCTTTTGATTCAACGTGTTGCTTTTTGTAGTGTTTTGCAATAAAAGAGAAATAAAACTAAGGTAAGTATGTTATCTAATTTTTTTTTCTCGGCAAGGCCTGAAGGACACATGAGTTCAAGATTATTATGTCAGGGCAGTGCGGGAGCCAAAACAGCGGATCAGTATTGAACAAACGGACATATATGGGATGACATACATTACAGTGGCAAATTGCCTGTTAACAGAATTGTATTTTGATTTGCGCGCAATCTGTGTTTTAGTTGATGTAATGGCTTCTGTGCTGGAAGATTATAGTAAATAAGGTTACCTCTATTTCTTTAATTAAACATTGAGGGAAAAACCGTAACAAGTTAAGATAATATAAAAAAACAGTTGTTGATTCCATAACCAAAGATGTGTGTGAGTGTAGATGAAAATTATAACAAGGGCTTGGTGCAAGAAGTTGATGTCTTCACCTTTCCTAAATTTGAGAAAAAAGAAAAAGTAAGTTTTGAAACGTTATAACATGCCTAATAAGTTAGTTTTAAATCATTTAACACCAGAATCATATGGTTTGTGGTGTTTGATAAGCTTAACACTATTTGCTTTTAAAACCCCATAAGATTCAAGCGATTCCTGGAAAACTTTACCTTAACGGGGGTATCATAAATTTGCACACAAAAATTGTAGAAATATCCCGTGTATACATTTCGTCAATCAGTATGATTGTTATGCTACACACCATCTTGTTTAATTTTCTTTTTCTTTATTTATTCCTGTCATATGGCTCTCACGGTCTCCTAGTGTCACGCCTTGTTTAATTGTCTTTTACTCTTTCAAGCTCTCTCTCACCTATCTCTCTCTGTCTATCTCTTGCTATATCTCTTTAGCACCCAGCGCCCCACCTTCATTCTCTCTCTTGAAATTCTTTCTGTATGGCTATAAATGCTGGACGCTGACAAAAGAACTTGAAAGAATACTTGAAGCAGCAGAAATGGCGTATATCAGAAGAATTACAAGAATATCATGGACCAAAAAGAAGTTAAACGAAGAGGTTCTGGACATAGCCATATATAAAAGGTCCGTACCCAAAACGATCAGAAAAAAGGCAACCAAGCATAAACAAAGCTGATGGAAAAGAAAATATTGTGTGGAAAGATTTGTATTACCAAAGGCAGAGAAAGACAACGCACAAAATACACCGACAGTCTAAATAGCTATACAACCAAGCGAGGAAAGAATCCCCCAACAATGAACAGATCAGGAGAACTGACAGCAGAGAGGAATGGAAGGCCATGATCGCAGATGTCTGCAATAGACCTGGCACATGAAGGAAGGATATAGGATTAGTCGTGGGTTAGTAGATATTCTGCTTATAAAACCGGTTTTGCGTATGTATGGCCTCACTTGTGCGTGATCATTGTGCTGTCTTTCAATATAATTAAATAATTATCTTACCAAACGTGTTTCAATGGTGACACCTACACGTACTGCGCAAGTTCAAAAGTTTTTAGTTCTGACGCGAATTAAAACGTAAACGCATGTGTCCAGAAAGAAACAGTGTTATTGCTGTTTCCCTATAGCTATGGCGATATTTACCATGCAGGTGTCAGAGAACCTTCGCCACCCTGGCGTGGCCAATTCTTAATTAGAAATGAAATCGTTTTTGCTAGACCAACGGATAAAATCCGTTTCATTAGACGAATGAAATAAATAGGTAGTTCGAAGCATGTCTCGCCTCAACTGATTTGGTAAATGAGAACCCGGCTGTGGGCAATTAAAGATTTTGTCTGTATGCTAAGAATGATGCGCTTTAGTTGCTGTTCTTCAGTGACTTCAGAATGTAACTGAGGTGGCATTGGGCCTCTGCAGGGAAAACAATGTATTATGATTAAAACACCTTGGTAGTAGATCATGTGCTTTTTAAAATTTACTTATTCTCTGTCTCTGTCTGTCTCTCTGTCTCTCTCTTCCTGTCTCTGTTTGTCTGTCTATTAATTTGTATCTGTTTGTCTGCCTCTTTCGGTGTCTGACTCTCTCTGTCACTGTCTGTCTCTGTCTCTCTTTATCTGTCTCTAGCTGTCTCTCAGTCTGTTTGTCTGTCTCTCTCTCGATCTTTGTCTCTTCTTGTCTATCTGTCTCTCTCTCTCCCTGTGTGTCTCTGTCTGTCTGTTTGTCTCTGTCCATGTTTCAGTCTGTTTGTCTGTCTCTCTTTATCTTTGTCTCTACCTGTCTATCTGTCTGTCTCTTTCTCATTCTCTCTCTCTGAAAGAAATATCATGCTGAACTGAAATTGTAGTATTTTTAAATAAATATTTAGCAATGCGAAATAAGAATTTTAGAGATAGTAAGAAAACTAGGGTTGGGCATAAATTGAAACTTAAAATGAGAAATCAGTATCGATTTGACAAGGTTTCTGCAGATTTAATTATGTTAAGTTGATTTAAAAAAAAAACAAAATTTTCGAGCTACAAATGTCCCGGTTCGGATAATTAGTAAAAGGATACGCTAATAATTTTGATTGCAGCAGAGACAGTGTGCTAAAGAAATTATCCTTTTATTTGACAAGGCAACCTGCTAATTTATACAATGAATAATAATAGTAGGTACTTAATATTATTTGCAAACCGTATTCTGTCGTCGTTGAATCATTGCATACTAAATAAAATGAAATGAATAAAAAATTACATCAGATGAGCCAAATTGGTTAAATTTTCTGCATGAGCTATTTTCGGCATATCTTTGGTCAGATGTTGTCGGATGGAAACACATTGTTGAAAGGATTGTCAGTACAAAAAGTAGAGAGGAAACTTATCCTATGCAAAACATATTGTGGAGGATGCAAAGATGGCGGAGGACTTAGGTAAAATAGTGATCAAATAAATGTCCTCGCACTCAATTTTATATTTATAGGCCTGTTCACTACATTAGTGGAGTTTTCCATCGCTCAGAGTTCCGCAAAATATCCACAAGGACATTGCGCAGTAGCTTACTTTATTTGAACTAATTTGTTATACAATATAATATTTAAAAAAACAGTATTGAAGGAAAAATATATTAAATGAAAATATGTGTATTCTAGTTACAATGAATAAGCCTACTGTAAAAAAAAGTTCTCGTTTACTTGAATTTAACAAGGTGCATTCCCAGAATGTAAAAAAAGTAGACGCTGTCAACAACAAACCACTTTTTGTAGCTAAGAGCTTTGGCCCGAAAGTCCCGTTCCCTCAATGAGACAGAGCCGGGTTTAAACAAATCGCATGCAGGTGAAAATAATAAAAACTGCTAGAGGCCAAGATTTAGATCCAGATGTAAATTTCAACTTGTCCCCTAAAGATCCCAAGGCGACAAAACCAGACTCAGCTATTCTACATAATTCAGCTGTGCAATATCTAGATCAAGATATTCCTGCAACAGATACTTAATGGCCAAAAAAAGAAGAGAGAGAGAAAAAGAAAGAGAGAAAGAGAGAGAGAGTGAGAGAGAGAGGTGACAGAGTCAATGAAAAGGGCAGAGATGTGAAAATGTAGTGAAAGAGAAAGAGAAAGATTTAGAGAAATGACGGTGTAAAAATAATTAGCGGAGGTGAAACAGAGAAAGTGAAAACGAGAAAGCATCTATAGGGTTTAGAAATCAAAGACAACGAAAGAAGAATCAGAAACAAGGCTAATCATGATATGAGAATACAAATAAGGAATTAAAGGGGTACAGGGGTGAGACTAGACAGTGTAGTGTTGAAAGTAGAAAACAGTAACAGGGAGAAAACAAGGAGACAGAGCTAGGAGGCAGTGGAAGACTGAGTTAGGTGGAGAGAAGGTTACCCTTTTAAATTTTATAGATTTTTCAATATAGATGAATAGATACAAGATAAATATGATAATGCAAATGAAAGAATGAAAGAGAGAAAGAAAGAAAGAAAGGGTTTTTTATAGGATACAGCACAAAAAGTTGCACAAAAGATTTACAGCTTAGGTTTTGATAACTATGTCATTTGCTTTTTCAAAATTTACATGATAGGGGTCTATAATTTTTTCATATTTTTCACGTCGTGTTAATATTTTTTTCCAAAAACAGCAACATCTTGGTCTTGAAAAAAAAACCAAAATAATGGGTTTTTTTTAAAAAGATTTCATAAGCACATTATGTAAGCACCTTGAAATGAACCACAAAGTATACATCATATCTAAAATTAACTGAGCTGTAATACATAAATAAAGTAGCAAATTTGCTGGAAGAAATGTAGCGTTGTTTAGCACCGTCTAACTACCAGAAATCGCGGCATCAATTCTGGCCACGGGTATGGAGTTCACTGTTAATAGTATGATACGGCCTTAAATCGTTTTTAATATATGCAAACGATTAACTAACAATTAAATAAATCTACAAAAATAGTTTAATAGCGGATGAAAAAAAAACCTCAGCATTAAAATAAATATTACATTTGACAATACATACGTCACTTTCCTGATTAAAATATAGTATTTTCATCTACCGAACTGTTTGCGTCCGAGATAATACAAAAATAAGTTTTTCCGACTTCTAAGTTTCTCTTTCTTCAACTGAACTATCGAGATTGGTAATAACTGTGTTTTATGGGAAAACACTAGTGCAAGCTTTCAATACTTGTTCTTAAGAGAGCACTGAAGAGGTGTAAAATGAAAGAAGGGTTGTAATATACTTGTACAACGTAATTCCGAATCATCATCCACTTTAACTTTTTAAAATAGAGCGTATTTGTATAGTAGTTTATCCACTGATATACTCTAAGCGCTTTACATGGTTTCCCCGACAGGCGATTAACCAACCAAATGCCTTCCAAACTCACAGAGGAGCAGCTCATTAAGCGCATCACTTAAGCATATTGACAAGATCTTTCACTTACTATAGTTGAGTAATCCTTCAAGCATGACTTATGCGAAAAATGTGTGAAAATAGGCTTTGTCAAGGATTAAACGTCGACCTGCCGAAAGTAAGGCAGGGACCCCTTACAGTCTTCTTGCTTCAAGAGCTGAGCGTCCACGACTTCATACGCATTTCTCATCATTACTAATCTTTAAATCATCGAAAAAAGCAGTAAAAGTTACATTAGTAGTAGTAGTAGTAGTAGTAGTAGTAGTAGTAGTAGTAGTAGTAGTAGTAGTAGTAGTAGTAGTAGTAGTAGTAGTGATAGTAGTAGTAGTAGTAGTAGTAGTAGTAGTAGTAGTAGTAGTAGTGATAGTAGTACTAGTAGTAATAAGATTAGTAGTAAAAGTTTAGTAGTCAGTTTGTTTGAAGATTGTCATAATTGCTTGAAAATACCATTGCAATCTGTTGCCTGGAAATTTATTTAAATGGTTTTGTTGTCTCTTTTTTATCTACAACTAAAAGCTGATTTTTTATTCTTTCATTACCTGCATTTAATGATAAATAGGGTCATGCACACAATCGCTATTAGAAACAAGTTTATGCACTGAAGCTAAGCAACATAGAGATATAAACTTTGTTAAGCGTAATTTAAAAGATTAGCAAATAGGGTTGAATATTCAATGGCTGTGCTTTCAACCATAATGTTTCGTTTGACAATGGATGCCTTCATAGTGTATCATTGAATAAGCTGTGCCCCAATGTTATATGCGGGTCCTTTTGAATCCTTACTAGGGATAGTGTATAGTCTCTGGGGAACCCTGAGCTTCAGTATACTCTTACCAACCAATCGTATCCATGCAAAGTCTAAAATTATTAATTTTTACGTATTCGTTCCTTTTTTAAAACTTATATTCAAGCAAAAAAATGTTCCTACATAATATAATTGTTTCGTTGTAGTTTTTTTCAGCTGTGGAGTTTAAATTTAAAGATGAAGGAAACAGTTTTTTTTTTGTTTCTGTTTGATATCTTAACAAAACATCTCTCTAAAACTGTTATCTCAATTTTTTCAAGATCTTGTACATTAAGTACTAGTCCCCTTAAGTCTGCCCCTTTGCTTCTCTCTCTCTCTCTCTCTCTCTCTCTCTCTCTCTCT
>BMAT01001435.1:38606-51006 GCA_019649035.1 Elysia marginata | reverse complement strand
TATATTTTGTAAAAACTTCGTTAATTACTGTAATTCTCTAAGAATAATTTAACTAAGTCTAATGCAGTTGAATCTGCATCTTGACATTTCAGCCTCACCGTCTCTTTTTTCTTTCTCTCTCTCTATCTAACTACCCCCCTCTCTCTTCTCTCTCTCTCTCTCTCTCTCTCTCTCTCTCTCTTTATCTCTCTCTGTTTCTCCCTCTATCTCTTTTCCCACTCTTCTTGACTGTATATATCTTATAACTTTTTTCATTTGGTCATTTACTTATTTTCTGTATATCTTTCTGTTTATTTGTACATCTATTTAGCGACCTATCTCACAATCCATCTGATTGACTCTCTCTTTATATCTATTTATCTCTCTATCTCTCTATCTATTTATATATTGATATTATTAATAATATTTGATTTTTATTGTCATTACTCTTTTTCTTGCAACATCCATTAGTTTAACTATACGAGAACAAATAAAAAGGCAAATCATAAGTTCAGATGATGTTAATTTTCACCCGTACTGAACAACTACGACTGTGATTTATAAAGTATGACATTGTTGGGAACATTAAGATATAATTTCTTTTATTTGACTATACTTAAAAACTTTTGACAAAGGCAATTGTAAACTAAAACTATTATGAACATGTTCCATACAGAAAGACGCATGTTTCGCACTGAAGCACTCTCTTTTTACGTCCAGTCTTATGTACCTGCCAACTGTCTGAGGGTGTAATGGTGATTGCCCTAGTCAGGTAAGTGGCTATTACCCTCTCTCATGCTTCTCCTTACACATCTTTCTGAAGGGCAACTTACAGCCAAAGCAGCTGGTTATGCCCAGGGGCAAACGCTTTCTTCTAGGGATTGGGAGAGACAGATCAATTGTTTCATAACCGAAATGTTCAGGTTTCATTTCAATTTTGTCTTCTTCAAATCTACCTCTTAAGAATGTACTTTTCTAGACGCTGACTTGAACTCGTTCTTTTTGAGTACATGTTAACCTTTGGCTTATTTTTCGTCAATATAAAGGCTTACTGTGAGCAGTAATTTTTTTCTTTCATTCTTTAAAACGGTATGATTTTCGATATTACCAGTTATTGTACAAGACTGGTCTGGAAGCTATTGAAAAGTACATAGAGACCAATCAGGGAGGACGGCATTTTCAACATCAATTACATAGGTTGCAGCTATAACGAAAACTAGCACAAGCTACGCACTATTACAATAATTTAAACCTAGGCGTTTTGTATGAAATAAAAGCTTTGTAGGCGAACGTTTATGGATCAGAAAATTGTTTTGGTCTTTTTTTTGTTACTAAAAGTTTGCGAACTTACTTTGATAATAACAATTAAAGAGTATGTTTTCAAAAACGAAAATGTAACTTCTAGTTTTGTGTTCAGTTTTAATATCAACACAGGTTTACAAAGTTAGTGGCAAAACAGACTTGATTCATCTTATCACCGTTCGTCTACTCTAAGTTTGAAGATCAAGATCATGGAACCCAACCTGATATGTATGTTTTTAACAGCTTTTCACCTGTTCCCTATGTTTGATTAAGAATTGTAGCAATGCCATTGCAACCACTCCAAACTTACGATAAAGAACTAGATATAGCTTAATATGCTTGCGGTTGCTTTTTAGGATAGTCACACTTTGCGTTTGTCATAAAGCGTGTTTTTTAAATATAGATATATAAACACATGGGAATCTCTACAATTATTTTTAAAGTCACAATTTAGGTTAGCTATAACATGCAATCAATGATGTCTAAGTCAAAAGAGGGGCTCAGATATCTGATCTTATAGCTGGCTGAGAATCCCGTCTATTTGCAACTGACCATGACCGCACTGGAAACTTTTGTTGCACATGTTACTATATCATGGAGTTTATCCACATAAAATAGTTGTAAAAAACTTAGAAATGTTTAGAAGTAGTTTCTTTTGTGCAAAGTTCGAGAAACAGATTATTAAAGACGCTTTGTAACGTACAAAATTATTTGATAACCAGATGGAGCCGCTTGCTAATACTAAAATCACTTTTTTGTGTCTAGTGATTTGCTTTCCTGCCTGAACTAATTTTCTATTTTGTACAGTTTTGTAGATACAAATTTCGCTAGGTGTAATAATTATGAAACTTTGGAAACAAGATTTGACAAAGAAACTAAGCTTAATGCTGGATACAAACAAAAGAAAAAAAACCAGATGAAATTTGGTTTTTCAAGAATCTGAGAAAATAGTGGTCATTAAGAAAGATCAGGTTTTATAAAATATTAATAAACATTCAATAAAATACCACCATATCTACTGTCTTTTGCGTAAAGTATTCATGTTCGGGATTGGAGTATGTTTTCAAACAAAAGCAGTTTTTACATTTTGGTTATTAAGACTTTGGGGACAAAAATTCTTTTTACCGTTATTCACCGCAAGTGTTCAAACGTGACTACACGTTACTATGGCATTGTTTACCATTGCCTAATTAGCATTTTAGCAATGAACAAAGTAAAGGCAATGTGGTTGAAGTTGAACTTTTAGCCAGGGTTTTTTATTGGAGTGATAATTTTTTTTCAAGCTCAGCATCCAAGCATCCGTAGTGAACACGTCATGCAGCAAAAAAGTAAACAAATTATAACATAAGAGCTCTACTGAACTATCTTATTTGAGTTTTTTATTATATTGTCTCATATTTTATTTTTTAAGTGATATGCAACTGCGAAAACAGATTTTCTGCAGGATAGATAAAATCTGTTTTATATATTTAGTAAAATTAGCACAGTGTTGGTTTCGTCATGAGCGAGCCTGTCATCCCAATTTGTGTTGAAAGATAATAGAGATTTCTTGTATTTACTGCCAATGGAGTGTCGGGCCTGCTTCACGGTGGCCTAGCTCGATATATCAGCAAAGGATAATTTGGGCTGTTCTTAAACGAATGCAATGGCCTGCTTTTGAGTCACTAAATGCTTCTAAATTAGAGGACAATCAACTGCAGATAAGATATCGCAATAAGATATCCGACGGTCAAACTTTATGTTATGATAATGAGACTAACCAATATCTACCATGGAATGTATTCCAAGTGCTCTTAGTGAGTGCTATTGAAGCTGCGAAAGATTTGTTCCTCTTATAACTCATTATAAGAGGGAAGGCTGGAGAGATCGATGTTTTTCCAAGAATCACGTGACCCTACAGAAATATATGTCATCCCCATTACTGTTCCGTCCAGGCGTTTAAGACCTATATAACTACGTGATGTTTGTATTACACGTTATTATCATTTTACTGCCATGGGAAACAAATATTGCATGGCCATGCGCATGCATAAAACACCCTTCATTAACATTCAGTGTGTCAGATATATTAACGTAAGTGTTAACAGCGCGGTGCACAAATTAAAGCCATTGATTCTATGCATCATCATTATATCGTTAGAAATGCAGCTAAGCTCTCGGTTTGTAGGCTAAGCATTGGACCCGCACTTAGGCTATTGTATGTAATAAACCGTTTTGCAGCAAGCTCAGATCAAAGCATAATGCTGTTCCAATACTTCCATTTCGCTCACAGTTTTACTTTTCAGAACAAAAAAAAGGTGAGTTTAAATTGGTTTATAACGAATTGTCAGGGAAAGGCGTTAGTCATAAAGCTGGTAATAAAATAATATTGGAAGCATGTTCTACGTTTTTATAATATGAAAATAGTTCAGCGACTACAATCAGTTCACAATATCATAACAGTACAAGTAGGAAGCTTTGAAAACTCTTTCTTTTGACCCTGGCAAAGATATTCCTGTAACAGCTTCAAGGTTCGTATGGATTCGTGGGCAGGGAAAATTTTACTGAATGGTAAAGAAGAGAGTTACTTGTACTTTATGTCTCTAAAGTTTTCGAGTCCTCATGTACACAATTTGCTTACAAATTTGTTTAGGTAAAAACAAATTGTTCGTCTAGCTAGGTCTAGTTATCAACCAATATTTTTTCCAATTAGCGTGAGTTTGTTATCATTTGGAAAACGATGGTAGGTTCAAGCTTCATTACTAGAAAGAAGAATCAAAAACAAAAATTAAGCGTCTGTGTTGTTCTGTTTTATTTGTTTTTGTTGTTGTTGTAACCTGAAATATTATAAAGTTATGAACGTGTCCCAATCTTTAACACGTATCATCGTCTTCAGTCTGTGTGATACAGCTTTGGTTAAGTTCTTACCCCTTTAGATGGCTTGATACAGAGCATAATCATTGAGAAAATGGCAATTTTTTTTTGCCTTTCCACTACACCATTTTCCCATCCCATCTCTAAACAACGAGGGTACTATTCGTTTAAAGAAGCAAAATAGATTTGAAAGATCCATTTAAAAAACTGCGTCTTTAGGTTCCGTTATGTTTTGATTTTTCGTATTTTTTCAAAGAAATATAATCATTAGGAAGGTGATTACACATAAAACGACCAATTTGCAAGGACACTTTGCAGTGTGTTTACTTAAGTCCCCTCAATTTGGAAAGAACTCAAATGCGGGCATTCAGAGAGAGAGAGAAAGAGTGACAGACAGACATACAGGCATACAGGCAGACTGACAGACAGACAGTCAGACGGACGGAAAGACGGAAACACAGAAGCAGAGAGAGAAGCAGACAAAATTATCATAAAAGTTTTTGGCAGGCCATGTGTGTCCATTTTTTTTCTTATTTTTATCAAACCATTACCTTCAATCTATCTTCCTACGCGTCCATTCACCTTACATTTTATTCAACTTGTTTGTTTTCAAGAGGTACTATGTCTCGACTTCTTCTTCGATAAGTCTGCCTACGTTTTGTTAAGATTTTTACACATCTATCTAACGTTTTCGTTTCTTTTTTCAACATTAAGCTTTCTTTGTGAAAGAACGTAAGCTTAATTGTAATTAGTTGTGTGTTGGATTGTTTCAGGACGTTCCTCTCTTGTTAGTTCAACTCAAAAGGTGTCCCCTTAAGCGAGCTCTTCATCTGTAGGCATGAGTAGTTTATCAGAAATTAAACTATTGAAGAATCCAAGTCTAAAAACTGAATATTGTTCAAGCAGAGCTACTCTAAACGAATTTTCAAAATTTTACTTAATAGCCCTATAAAGTATAATAGCTCTAAATTTTTTAACTAAGCATCTCATCCATCAACTGCTTTGCATATAGTCGTAAATCAAACTGCTCTTGTTCATTAAGTGGAAGAGGGCAAAAAATGTGGATACGACATTGCACACGACCAGAGTATATTAGGCTTACATGGTAGTTTCCTTGTTACACTTCTTATGCCTTTTAGTACCTGTGGGTTTTTTTTCTTTCTATTTCTCAAATGTTTTGGTCTTTGATATCTCTTTTCTTTTTGTCATACATGCTTTGTTCTGTGCTTTACTCTTTTCTGTACTCATACTCACTTTTGTTTGTTTGTTGTTTTTTTTTTTGCATTAGTAGTATCGAAAGTTAGAAGGTAGACACTTATTGGAGTACCGAAAAATAATTATGCACCTTTGCAAATTAGTGCTTATCTTAATTCACGTATGAATATAATAACGAGCGAAACCAACAACTGTATCTTTTATTTACATTACAATTTGTATCTCATAAAGCAAAAGCATAATCTAGAAATCAATACTAGTGGATCGTGTTTTCATATGATAAAGATATAATACTAGTATTGTTGTAGCTGCGGCGTAGGGCAACGCATTGTTCTCTGAATGGAATTGTATTAGCATAATATTGTATTGAAGTGAAAAACCTGCAAGATTTAGGTGAGACATGACTGTGGGGACATGGATGAAGATTGATAGGGAAACATACAATGTCACAATCGCAGACATGCTGGTAAATCAATATGTACATAATGGATAGGGGACATTAATAATAGAAGAAGAAGAGGGAGTGGAGCAAGTGGTGGTAAGAGAAGAAATGGAAAAAGACTAGTAAATGAAAAAAGAACAACAAGAACAAGAATTAGAAAAAAGGAGCACAAAAGGACTATTTAAAAGAAACCCATTATGACAGCTCTGTTTCTACAATTTTCGGACAAAATGATTTTTCTATATGGCAAGAAATCGTCATCATCACTGTCATCATCATCGTCAACAACATCATCGTCATCACGACCAACGTCATCATCCTTGTTTAGTCTCGTTTCTGAGGTTGGAGATTTTGTTACACCTTCTCTGGATGTTCTTCGCCACTTTAGCGCTAATTTGTATACTTTGTTTTGTAATGATGTTCTCCGTCCAGCTAGCTTCTTCTCTTCTATGTGATTTTTGTCGTGTGTTTTTTTTCTTTTTAAACTTACAATTCCGTATCCACAAAATACTCGAAAATTAAACAATTTTAAAATTTATGTTTAAAGGATGGTGGGCAATTAAAGTGGGCATAAGCTTTTCTCGAAAATAGTTTCCAAATACCCCTTTCCTCAGAATGGGATCCAAGCTCTCGACTTAACATAATTATAATAGGCTACAAATTTTGCTAAAAAATGACATATCTTTTACCAGTGTGCCAAGTCGCCGTAGCTAAGTTTCACATCGAGGCTATTTAACAGTAATAATAATCTGAGGGCGGTTTCCTACCTTAAACGGCTATGTTCAAATCAAACCATAAGCAACCAGAACACAAAGTTCTATTAAAACGTTTTGTGAAGGACATCGACACACAACCTGCTTATTAAACGGCAAACGAGTTTAAGTTATGCGTCATAAATATTTTTGTTAATAGAACAGTACATGGACATCGTAAACAATAGATCTGACAGCCAATACTGATACTGCATGAGGTCCCTCAGAGAGTTGAACACAGCTGATTGAATTTATTAAGAGCACGCAAACAGTTTATATTGAAAGGGTTATAATCTACGTTTAAAGTACATATAGTATTTCCTATACATTATCGTCGTGTAGGCTCACTTGAGAGCGAGACATGTAGGCCGAAGGACATACTGACACAGCTTAGTTTTTTTTTATCCATGTTGCAAATGTGGCTTAAATATCGCTTAAATAATTATGTTAAACGGCTCGACGCCATTGAAACTATGACTTTACACAAAGTTCTGTCAACAGTGGCATTAAAATAAAGAATACTCAAACAGAGAGAAATGAGAGGAGGGAGAGTATGTGAGAGGAAAGAGGGAGATTGACAGATAGAATGTATGAGAGAGAGAAAAAAGGGAATGCGATGAGGTCTGTGAGAAAGCGCGTGATAGAGAGAGAGAGAGTGAGACAGAAAAGTGTGCAAATAGAGGAGGGAAGGGAAACAGAGAGAGATATGTGCCAAAACTTACAGTGGGTGAAGATTACTGGATAGAGAGACAGGGAAAGAGTAACATGAAGGAAACAGAATTTTTAAGTCCACTGTTGGGTCTGATTAAAAAGGAGAGAACTCGTTATTTATTTTTATTAGCTTTCCTTCAGTCATCAGGGATCTTATAAGCGGACCGCGAGGCGAAAGGCCTTAAAATTTGCACGTCAAAAAGAGTGGTGTGACAAGGTAGAGCTGATCAAAACAAGACCAGATAAAAAATAAACGAAGACAGACATCTTAAAGGGTGTCCAGGCATTTTTAACATCCAGATTAAAATCAAACAAGCATTAACGTTACTAGAGGTTGAGATTTGAAGCTATAAAAAACGGTAGAAAAGGTTCTTTTAGATAAATATATAATATTGCTTCCTCGTTATTGCTAAATAATTGTTTTTGTTCACTGACCATTCCGAGAATTTATGTTTTGTGTTAATGCTGATCAAAGTATTGTTTTGATTATTCAGGTAAGGCTTAACAGCGTTTTTATTTTTCCTACACAATAGATGTTTCCTGACTTTATTTGTATATTTAGGGCGCATACTTGGCCTCATCTTAACATTAATCAGTGACAAGATTTGTACAAGAGTTCTTGTTCATATCATCACTAAAAATAGTAAGAAAATCGAAGACGTACCTGAGATTAAGTAACCTTTCCTCTCTTCTCTCTGCCAAGTTGTTACAAAAAATAGAATTTGTCCAGCCAATGTGGCGCTGTTTATATCTCCAAAGAAAGAATGAAACAATTCGCAAAAAATTTTAGTTATGCGGACATTTTGTCAGGGGTATCACTTTTAAAAAATGTTAAGACCGACCACAAGAATGTCACCTGTTTTTTGACAACTTAACACGGTCAAATAAAATAGAGAGAAGCAGTGAAATTCACTCACCAGAAATCCCAGATTCTATGGGACTGGTATATCAGTAAAGACAATTAAAGATGAATAAACACAAAACTGCGACAAAAAGTCTCACTGATTGTACGAACTTTCATCACAGACAAAAATTACTATTTCACTACAGAAGAACGGATTATGGTTCAGAAGGCTAACATCTTCGAATTCCAATTATCCACTCAAAAGTAATAATCATGTCTTCCTCCATTCAGTCTTTCTATCGGTTTTTCTTTCCGTTCTTGTGACTCTATCCCCCTCGCTCGCGTTTCACAAACATCCCCTCGCGCGCGCACAGCCAGCGGGCGAGCAGTAGGAATGGAGCAAAAACCATGAGGGAAAACAGCGAAGCAAGCGGGTTGAGCAGACTGGCCCCCAAACCGTATAGAACTGCAGCTCACGCAGGGATGAAACAAGCCGCGAGTTGGGATTTACATCAGTTTCTATCTCGATACTCGCATGACACCGGCGGCAAATATTTGGAAGTTCATTCATACGCCCAGCAGGGTTTGTGGTCGGTCGCGCAACAGCAGGCAAACGATCGGTGGAAGAATTTAACAAAGGCAGGGCTCTTTAAGTTAGTGTGCATTTTTGCTAAATGTGTGTTACTACGTGCATATTGTTGCATGTTCGAGAAAGAATAACGAATTTCAAAAATAAATTTTAGAATATCAATGATAATTATGTCAAAGACAATGCGCGTAAGGAAAATTGAATTGCATTGTCCCTCATAAATTAATCAAAGAAGCATGTATGAAAACTAAGATTGTACTTCGTGTTTGCAATGCTCTTCTAAGTATTAGACGCGACAAAATTCATTTAGTGTTTGTCTTTTTCATGTGCCGACGTGTGCACACCAGTATGAAGTTGTTTGTCTTATGATACAGACTTACTACTCTTTTTGTAAGTCAGGCAATATACACTGAGTCCGATAACTGTTAAATCGGCTTGACAACCGCAAACATTATCTCTAGAAATAGTAGTCAACTTTTGTCTCCCAATGACTAGTAACTAAAATTCATTTAAAGACTGATTAAGTTTGAGACAGCCACGAAGCGGCAGACCATGAACAGTTTGACAGACGTTGTGGAGTGAAAACCCCTCAAAAACGAAATTTTGCTGTACATCCATTATCTACCTTTCTTTTTTTGCATGTTTGAAAAAAATCCTGGGTACTACAAAAGTTTGGGTTAAGAAGGTTATACAGCTGGATAAGACATTAACTTTTAAGTGAATCTTGTACTTTAAGAGATAACCTGTCCCCATCATACACCGGCTGCACTACAAGTAGAGTAAAATAACGTCCAACAAGCTTACACCTTTAGACACTCTAATTACTTACTTAATCACAGAATGCACTGAACTCTGCATAATTTAATTATGTTTTATTAAGTACATATCTAAATTTGTATTTATGTAATATAAAAAAGTGTAAAAAGTATTTGACTCCCATTCTACCAAAATGGCAAGGCCTAGTTTTGAGGTTTATTCGGTTTCCAGAAGTCGGTTTTTTATTTCAGATATTGACAATAAAAACTCATTTCGGAACAGTTTTTAAGCTAGATTCATGTTAAGATTTCTATTTTATGTATTTTTTTTAAATTGTTATAGTTGCTAAGGACCTTACCTTTTTATTATAATATAACAGTTTTGTAAATTTTCAACGCAAGTTTCACAACTTGTTTTAAAATTTCACAAGTCCCAATCATGCCGACTTGAAACGGCTATACCTTCAGGCAGAAGCAAGACAAAGCTGTTCTGTTTAATGTATTATAAAGTTAAGAAAATACACTTTATTGTGATACCAATGACTTACTACTTTCTTACTTCTACTTAAGACTCTTTTTGATTTGTTGCAAGACATTTTCATGTGAACGCTGTCCAAAAACAAACTTTCAACTCAGACAAACAACAACATTTTATTGACTTGTCTTTTAATATACCCCAAAACTTACTAATTGGTTGACTAAATAAATTGCTCAGTCCATAAGGTGCGTCAAAGCATCGAACTTAAAATATAAATCAAAAAGCTTTTTCCATTGAGGTTTAAGCACCCTTGCACTCAATCAAATGCCAATAGAGGATGCAGTATATACTTGAACCTTTAGATCGTTTAATCAAAGATTTGAAAACATTCTTCCTTTTAAGCTTTAAAGTAAAAAAAATTCAAAAGGGTTTCCACAGCAAAGCTTTTTCCCTGAAAAGTATGGTACAGGCGGATGCACATCCATATCTCGTAAACATAAGAAACTATATTGTTCTTAACTTACAATGACACGAAAAATTAAGTTGTGCATAATATTTTTGTTAACTGGACGCTTCGAACTTTAAACATTTTCGCGCAACTAAATTACTAGGAGTGAATTAGTTAATGAAGGCGTTTAAAGGGAAATAATCGGCGTTGAAATAATCGTACGGAGAGGTGAGGTGGAGAACGCCAACAGTTACGTATAATATACGCACAGTAGAGAGAAGAAAGAGAGAAAGTTTTGGAGATGGAGATAGCATAATGACCCGTATAAGTCTTCGTCCTCGACAACAGTACTGTACAGTGCCACGACATCGCCATTTGTTCCCTTTGGCTGAGCACCAAAATGTATTTGTTTTTCTCGTCCAGTTATTATTGGCCGTGAATCAAATTTCCTGCTCAGTGGCAAATCGGAGGAAGGTTCAAAGAGCGCTTTTTGTTTATCCTAAACCGGGAGTACCGAAGACCAAATAAAGTTATTGGTTTGCACTGAGCGATTTGCTGGGCTTAGAGAAGAGATGATTGTTCCTTGCGAGAATACCATACGGGTACAAAACTTGATCGTTGTTCAACCGCGTAGGGACCCATAAGCTTTGACATAGTCAAGCCCTGTAACAGCTATATATTTAGAAATATAGATTCAAGTCTTTGACCGTCCGGTTTCAGTACAGTTTTGGATACATTGAAAATCTAAATGTCTCGCAACAATTTATTTAATGGGTTTAGTTGAACGTCACATTTTTGCAAATTACAAGCTGCTGTTAGTTTTCAAAAGGTTCATTTTTAAGCTTCAAAACATTACATTACCTGAAACTATTATTATTATGTAAACACAAATATGAATTTGTTGGGGCTTAAATTATAGGCATGATGCGAGAAAACATTTAAAGAGACGTTTTCTCAAGTATGTTGGAATTCCCCACATGCTACTCACTAGGAATGGCCAAGACAGAAATGAATGCATCTCTCCAGCAAAATATGAAGGGAAAAAACGAGCACAATTTTATTGGTCGAGTGAGTTTTTGTTGCATTTTTGTTCCATAACAAAAAACCATTTTAGCAATTTTTCTCTCTTTAATATGCTATAGTCTCAAAAGTATAAATATTTTTTTAAATAGCCATCTTCTTTATATTTTGCTGAATTTTAGTTGTTTGTCTTTTTTCGGTTTTTTTGTTCATTGCAGAGAATGTAGTACATGTTTGGCCTGTAACAACATTTAAGTTTTTTTTTTCATTTTTTTTTATTCTGCTCCTCTCATACATCAATCAGTTTGCACAGTTAGACTTAAATCTCTAAGAACGCTTAACTATTTGAATTGTTGTCATACGGTGTGTCCGAACTATTTCCTTAGCGGTAGAACACAATGGGTTTGTGTTCTACGGTGTCTTTGCCATTGTGCAGAATTATTATCTTAGGTTATATCTTGAGTTAAATTACTGTTATATGGCGGCTTGTTCATGTGAAATTGTATGATGGCCAGAAAGGCATATTATATGTTTTATTTTTCACTTCATTATTATGTTAAATAAAAAATAAAACATTATAAAGGACACACCGTTATGACTGAAGTTTGTTTTGACTAGGAATATTACAACAGCTTATTTTTCTACCATTGTATTTTGGTGCATGACGTTGCAGAAACTTGATACAGTTTGTGTGATTCCATGTTATTCCTGGCATTATTTACTACAAATTCTATACGTTGCCTATAAAATAAATTTTGTAACGTTGAAGTTGAAAAGATTGTAATGTTCAGCATTCAATTTACTTTGATTGATTCTTGTTATACAATTGACAACACAGCGTGCTCTTTGGTGTTGTTCACCTCTCTTTACATTTTGCTAAAAAATCATCTACTTAAGCTTGTCATAAATTTAAAAGGGTTCAATGTTGTTTCAATTTCGGATATCTTGTTATGCTTGTATTGTATTTACCTGTTTATCCGTTTTCGTATGTTCTTTTTTTTTTTTTTTTTTT
>BMAT01001435.1:17006-30527 GCA_019649035.1 Elysia marginata | reverse complement strand
CCGTCGAAGCTTGTGTGCTCAGTGGTGTCCTCATTTTCAACAATTACTGGCGGAGACATCGACAACTTGACCCGCCAAGTAAGCCAATATCGGCTGAAATCCAGACCTAAGCTGCCAAAGAGAAGAGAAGAAGTACTTTCTGTTCTCAGAGACTATGATTCCGACTTCATTATGGAAATAGACGAAAGCTTACAGATTTGCTTGATTACTACAGTGCAGAATCTGAACTTTCTTTCCTCGTCAACTCACATCCTAGCAGATGGAACATTTCAGTTTTGTCCTCGCTACTTTTACCATTCATACACATTTCACGGCACACGGAATGGACATTTCATACCATGCGTGTTCGCCCTGCTACCGAACAAAAAGGAAGCTTCTTATACCCGTGCTTTGCAGGTGCTGAGACACATGTGTAGAGAGAAAAATGTTTCTCTCCATTCAGAGTTTTTCCATTTTGACTTGGAAGATGCCATGCTTTCTTCGTGTGGACATGTCTTTACAGATGCTGAAATCAAAACCTGCAACTTTCACGTAGGCCAAGCATGGCACAGAAAGCTGCAACAGATCGGATTCGCAGCCAAATTCCAATCTAACTCAGAAACATTATCTTCGGTCTCCCAGCTCTAGATCCCCATGAAGTTGAAGACTGCTTTGCTTTTGTCGTGATGAACAATTGTTCTGACTCAAAAAGTGATCTACTCTGCAAGTTTGCAGACTATGTTTTTAACAACTACATTTTGTATTCTGCAAGATACCCTCCAACGCTTTGGGCTTCTCAAGATATTACTATGAGAACAACGAATGCATGTGAGAGTTTTCAAAATCAGTTTTCCAAGAACTTCTCATCATCCCATCCAAATATATTTTTATTTTTCGAAAAGCTTGGCGACGAACAATTACGGATAAATATAAAAACCAGATCAGCATTTCAAGAGCGCAGGGTCCAAGCAAGACGACATCGCGAGCGAGAAGCAGCCAGAGATGCTATCATCTCAGCGTACAGAAAAGGAGAAATCAATCAAGAAGAGTTTCTTCGAAGAATATCATTCAAGTCTCTACCACCAAAAATGAGAACAACTATTTTATCAAGACATTATTTTATTATTCATTACATTTGTAATCAATGCAATGTGCAATCAAGAATAAAACATAAACATTATCCTACTCAAAATCCGACTTCCACCTCCACGTGGTGACCAGGGGGCAACAATAATCACGATTGTTTTCGGGAGAGGTATTGAAAAAAATAAGCTTTTAAAAATTCATTCCATGAGTTGTAGCAATAAACAGTCTTGGTATATAGCAGACCGAAGAGGTTTCGCGTCCGAACAGGCCTAAATAAAAAATAATTATAATCAATCAATGATAAACATATTCGACTATCTCAAACCGGCGCAATATTCCATCAAGAAAAGCTAGCATCGTTGACACTTCTCTTTGAAGTTTTACTACAATAGGATAAAAACCGGCGCAGTATTCCGTCATCCAAACCAAATGCTCATACCTTTATTGAGAGACACTCGAGCTGGAAGCAACCCTACTTGGTATTGCGGTCTACAGTTCACGGGTTATATTTACTGACTTTGGCTTAATAATATTGGTCCTTTTTTGCAACTAAGTCGTCTAATCTAGTGTTATGAAATAGAAACGAACAATTCAGAAAACAATCTTTTTGCTCTCGTGTATGCTTAGCTCTCTCGACTTTAAAACCAGTGCCAACTGGTCCTTAATTCTACTACGTGTCCCAAGCGACGTCTAGTTGTTTTTTTTTTATATAATTTCTTCCTGCTCTCCTGAATCTTGCGATCAGAGTCAATTAGTCGGATGTCGAACATTTGATTTTTGAGCAAGTATTTGTTAGGGATATTTTTCATTCTTACACTGGATTTGCACGTTTCTGAAATGGCATGCGAAATCAGAATGAAAAATGGAACGCAACGTTTCGAGCGTTCGAACGAGAAGATTATCTTTCGAAAATCCGATCCATTCTGATACGATAGATTTGCACCCGAAAATCACAAATAGAAAGACTTCTAATTTTTGCAGAATCAGAAGGTGTGGGTACATTGTGGGATAGATAATCATCTAGAACCTTAACTTCTTTTTTTTAATGGCGTTTCCTTTTACCGATGAATCTGCTTCAGTTTTGCTTCTAACGTACACACATAAAAATGAAATGAAAATCACTGAAAAAATAATTCTAAGCATATTTTTAACGCAAAGCCAGGCAATCGGGAATCGTGCATTATTATTTTATTTTAGCTGCAATAGACGCAAAGCTGAGAGCTATTTCAGATCTAGTTCTAGGCTTGACCTAAACTTTATTTGCTATGCATCGTGTAAGAACTTTACACAAAATGGCTAAAATTCGCCAAGAAAATTGCCCTCTGCCTCCACCGGTAAAATATACTTCTGGTCATGTGTTTTGAAATCCATCTTATAAACACACATTTATTTTCCTTGTAATTTAAAGTAAAAGAAGTTTGAATATATTTTTACCAAAGTTTGACAATGTCACACTGTTTTTAAAGTCTGTCAGCTAAGAATAATGCGTTTTTCAAGATAACAACACCTTGTAAGTTCCCGACTCATTTAAACTTGCTGCAAAACTTATTTTTGTTGAGAGCAGGCTATGTGAGAGAAGTACGGAGAAAGCGGGAGGGGGATGGGGCAGCAAAGTTAAATATGTTAACTACATCAAAATATTTGCTATTTTAAAATAGTTTGTCCACATTATCCTGGCTATGTCACATTTCCTTAAATATATTGGACCTGAAATGTATTTTATTTCTACCTAAGAAACGGCCGTGGTTTATTGAAGTGAGGAATTGTGTGCTTTGCAGTACGAAAAAAGAGAAAACTTTGACTTACGAAGAATACAAAGTGAAGCTGTACAAACACACATACACACACAAGCATAACGTAAAGTAGTGCAAAAGTTCAACACATAAATTTTACAATGCTTGCAACAAAAGCTGTCCTAACATCACCCTACTGCCGGTAAAATTTACAATTTTACGACAAAATTAATGATAATCCGGTGTATACCTGAGGATAGAATCAGGGAAAAGAAAGGAAAAGATTAGCAGCATCAAAGATCAATCACCGTATACATGCCAAATGGAACCATATTGAGCAATATGCCCCGAAGCCACATCAGACCTGAACCCGAGGGCCGTTGCATAGCGCGAGCGCTCGCGAAGAGCAAGCAAACCGTTCGCCGCGAGCGCTCTCCTCCCTATGCAACGCTCTTTTCAGCGAACGCTTTTTAAAGTGGCGACCACCTATTTAAAGATAGCCGCCATCTTTTTTTTTAAAGGGCAACCACCTATTAAAAGATAGACGCCATCTTTTTTAAAATGGTGACTACCTTTTGAAAATGGCGACCAACTAACATTCCTAACAAAATAATTGGGCCCAATCAATAAAAGACTGCTTTTTTTTTTAATTTGTTCAATAAGCTGCTTTAGATACATAAATTTAATGATAGCAAAAATTGGCGAAATGTCTCCTAAGCCTAGAGGACTACTTTCGATCTTGACATTTCGAAAGGAAGTGGCGCCATGAAAATTCAGCCAATCAGCGTTGTTTAGTTCGCCGCGCACTACCTCGAGCGCTCGCGCTATGCAACGGCCCTCCGAAGTAGAATGCATAATATTTACAAAGTTTATTATAAAAGCTAATACTTAAAGACAAAATAGTAAACAAGCATTAAAATTTACTACCAAGCGATGAAAATCAAAACATCACTCAAGGAATGTAAGCGAATAAATCTAACGAGAGATTGAACCCATCGTACTAGACAAGTTAGTATATTGTGAGTAACGTTCATTAAACCGCGATCATCGGAAAGCCAACAGCTTACATTACATGTCAATGCAATGACATAAACAATGGTCACTTGAGACCAAATACTAACTAGTAAGGCTAATACTAGTGAACCAAAATTACTTATCTATTTAAAAAAAAACAGCAACAACTTTAGGAAAATGGGATTAAACATTCCAATAACCCAATGAATTAGGTGAATTTGACTGTAATAAAAATAATGTTGGTCATATATTCACACAAGGCGACTCAATGCGCCCGCTTGGACATTTTTACCCCGTGGGATGTAAGTAATTGTAAAGGAAAAATCTTGAAGCGCAAGAGACTAACGCATAAGTCTAGAATTCCTAACTTTACCCTTTTTAGGAAGGACAAAGGGCGGTGATGTGTTTTTAGGTGAAATGTCGTGTTCCACAAAAATTTGTAAAACGCAGAAACGACGTAAACAATAGCCAATGTTTCCCGTTCTATGGTCGAAAATTTTTGTTCCCGCGGAAGCAATTTCCTACTTGCAAAATGGCAAGGCATAAGGACACCATTACGTTGTTGTAACAAAACAGCAGCTACACCGTAATCCGAGGCATCAATTCGAACAACGAATGGGGCATTGATGTCATGGATGATGAGGATAGGTTCAGATGACAAAATATGCGATACTCTTTCAAATGCCTCCTGACATGTTTCAGACTATTTAACTTTATCCGGAGAGTTCTTGCGTAATAAGTCCGTTAGTGGAGCTCTTACTGTACAAAAATTGGGGATAAAAAAACCTGTAATAATTCAAAAGTCCCTTAAGGCTCTGAACCTGCTTTTTTGGGGTGGGTGTACTAAAGTTGAGCACCTTCTTAGCCTTAGACGGTAATGGAGCCAAGGTACCTTTACTCACTACATGGCCCGGAAAATCCATGCTTGTTTGGCCGATAGACAGTTTAGCTGGTTTAGAGCTTGTACACACAGGCTCCGTACAGACCATGCAGAAAAAGTGAGGTTGCGTTCAATTCAGCGTTACATTTTACTACTTGGTGTTCACACAGCAGCCAGACCGCCACGGACAGACTTTTTCCATCTACCGCACAATCTGGTTGCGTCAAGCATGCCAGACATTTTCTGGTCTGTGTGGACAGAAAAGGGGCTTTGACGCCACTAAACACGCCGCCTACACACTCCAGCTACTCACTATGCACGTGGTTCAAAATGGAGGATGCCGGTATAATCGAACTTGTGCGGGCCAGACCAGCCCCCGGGCCAGACCAGCCATTTTTGATGAAATTTATTAAAAGGGACAAAAATTATACAAACAGAGATTTTGTACAGAGAATGTGGGAGCAGGTTGCCTCAGAATTAAACGAGAAAGGTGGGTATTTTGTCAATTATTTTAATGAACAAACTGAATTTCTACACCTCTCTCTTACACAAACAGAGATTTTGTACAGAGAATGTGGGGAGCAATACGAACTGGTGGCAGGCTCTATCACACCCACATCTAAAAGCTTAGTAACCTCTTCACACACAAAATTTTGTGACGCTAATGGAAGAGGATATGGTTTAACCCTAATCGGCGCATCGCTGTTAAGGGCAATGTGATCTTCTATGGTTGTTGTTTGCCTAGGCACGGCAGACAACACATCGGAAAACTCATCTAGGAACTGTCTGATATCGTTTACCTTGTTGCAATCCAACAAAGGGTTAATTTGAACCTCATTTTTTTTCTTGGTTGGTGCATGGAGTCTGAATACATTTACCAAATGCTCCCGAGGACTCCTCGGCAACAGTAGCAGCGTAGCATCTCGCTGAGTCATCAAAATCAACGACACGAGAAAATTCAAGGGCGGTATGACCCACACTATCCAATTTCTCGTCCTGAGACGGCGGTTCCAGCTCAGATGATGCGTCTGCGAACTGTAGCTCGGCCAGGTTAGGGCTCCGATTGGTCGTGATAAGCCTGCACCATTTCAGGCTTTGCCTATCGTTGTAGAGCCGTTTTCGCATGTCGTAATTGACTTTGTGGGCCCCCTACCAGTCTCAAGTGGTAGTTAGAATATATATTGACTGTCGTGGATACCTCTACTCGATACGCAGAAGCCGTTCCACTGCGTAGAATTACGGCCTGATAAAACCTGATTTTTTTATAATACTAAACTTATAGACTGCCAACTCTCTAGTTGAGTTCATTATTTATTTAGAATTGTTTTCCTGTAGTGGTGAACTAACCCAGCTTGTTTTGAGCGTAAACTTGCCCTAACAGATGTGTAGTGGTGACACTATTCCAACTTGCGTGGGCTATATGATGTTGCTCCTCCTGGCAGGATCCAGTCATGTTCCTTATTTAGGGGGGGGGGGGGGGGTATCCGGTTGCTTCCTCTTCATATTTACCCTAAATGCCGTGTCACTTAGGTCAGTGCAAAATTGTATCCTGAAGAGAGCAGATGCTTTTATCGCTCGTTATAATTTTTCTCTACCAAATTATAGCACTATTTGACATATCTGCACTGGTCCTATTAGTTTTGCTATTATTTCTAGCCAATATTACAGTTGAACTATGGTGAGACCAACAGATAACAATTTTGTTATACTCAAAACTTATGTTTGGAGGCCAAAATGAAAGCGACAAGCCTGAACGAGGTTGCGTTACAAACCTTTTCAAAATTGTGATAGCTTGAAATTCCGAGACCGATATCTACATGTAGTTTCAGATCTGTAGTCTGATTAGATGTAAATATTATCTAGATTTCGATATAGCTTCATTTAATGTATGTGTATAAGTTGACATTCACTTTGCCTTCACTGTGTTACTTTTATGTCTCAGAATTTTAAATTTTACTACATAAGCTTCTAAGTGCCGTTTCGTCAGTTTTAAACTTTGGTGATAAAACGTACAGAGGCAGGAAAATTTTTCTACGTTTTATTATTTTTCGAATTTAGGTCTAGACGTTCATGTCGATTTAGATTTCAAGTGTCGAAAAGAAGCCGTTCCCAAATGGAATTTAAAAAAAAGTATTTTTTTAATCGCATAGTATTCAAAGAAACTTATTTTAAAGTTTTATGTTTAGTTGTATGCAAAGGCGTGTTATAATATTTTCACAGACTAAACAAAGGTGTGGGCGTGAGAGGCATAGAAGACATAAGGGCAGAATGCGAAACATACTAGAGAGACAGAGGGTGCAAAAAAAGAGAGCAAAAGGTCAAACTGTATAACCGCCGTTTAACCCGTTATTATTCACCAAGATAACGTCACATTGATGTAAAGAACAATGGTGAGGGGGTCAATTTTATTTGATATTATTATTAAGGTCCAATTTAGTATTTAGGGAAGGGTAAACGTTCTTCAATTATTTGTTCTAGAGTATAAAAGCACTGACAGTAAAACCTATCCCTGTTTGGATTCACTCTCCCTCAAAAAGAAAGTAAGTAGCTCACACAACACATTATTAAGTTTCCCATCTTTTAGTTTTAAAATATAAGACATTAATTTTTTTTATATTTAACTTTTAGTAACCGAGTTTAGAGAACTCTTTTTTTTCAAAGTTCAATAAAATTATTCAATTTGTTTACAATACATTTTCTAGTATTGATTTGTTCTTTGGCAAGAAGCGTTTCATAATATTTACACTTGTAAAACAATTTTAATTCAAGTTGTTTTTTAAAAACTTATCGAATTTTTTGTTTTGCTTTGTTACTGCAATTCAATTATTGAAAAAATAAGCAATTATAGGCAATACATTGGTTAAAATAGAGCTCTATAACTATAGATGTACCACAGCAATACTTTTTGTCATTATAATTGGACAGTAATCTAAGTAAAAAAAAGACCGAACCCCTTTTCCTGAATCATATTATTTTTTTTTATTTTTTTTATATACACCATAATGATTAATCCTTCTCGGGGAAGTTTGCTTCGTTACTTAGCGTAGCTGTGCCGCCATAAGAGAAGCGTCTTTGCTACCCCAGAATACCAGAATATTTGAAAGCCACTTTTTACCCCATATACAGGGTGTCGCAGGCGCATATCATAAATTCAAGCTTTACCTGTAGATTGGTACCCATTTTACACGTGGGCGAACTGGGGAAAGTTAGGGTGGATTCTCTTCCCCAAGGCAATGGAAACATGGCGTGGTCGGAAATCCAACCCGCAACTGCCACATCACTAGTCCGACATGGGAGGTAGCTCTGTTATTTCCAAAGTTTGGGGTGCTACTGCATTCCTTGGCGCTAGACGACAAAAATGTGAGGAGTTTTGTCCTGTTTCCCTGCTGTGGGGTGCATATATGCGGCAGATTGCTATTTGTTATAGCAGTTTTCAACGATAGAATAACTGTAACGTCATTGAAGGTAGGGCCTAGTTATTACTATTGGTAAACCGGCCCATGTGTGGTTGCTTTAAAAATTAAAACAGCTACGTTGCTGAGAAACGAAACCCTTTGAACAAGATTTAACGTTCAGAGAATAACATACTACAGCCACATGGTATGTGCGCATAGTGTATCGTATTTGTTCATCTCTCATAACAGAGGAAACAAAACGGCATGTAAAATTTCGTCCAATTTTCTCATTCTTTAAAACTAAGTTTTGCTATGGCAGAGTAAAAGGGGAGACAACATATATGTTTTACAAGGTAATGGCCTTTTTTGTAAACCACATGAATTTTATGCTTGTTGTTTCATAGAAGATGCACATTGTGTTAACATACATTAGGTACATCTGTTTCAGTTTTAAACTTATGAAAAGCAAAACCTCTGTTGTCAAAAATGATAAATTTCAAACTACTATAATTATAAATTTATGCAATGTGCGACGAAACCTCATACATAAACACAGATTTAAGTGTGAGTTGTTTAAAAAGTGCTCAAAATAATGAAAACCACATTGGAGTTTAGCGTTGCATTTTCATGGGGTTGCAGATCCATCCTAATTCAGGAACTGGAAAATACTTCTTCGCTTGCTCTTCGCACAACATGGAGGGGGAGAGTGGTGCACCATGATAGCGTTTCATAAAAATGGAAATCTCAAGTTAATATTTCTAGGTCTATATTTAGAACAATATGGTTCTGAACCTAAAACCCTTCGACTATCGTGTAAATGGCCTTTTAGAAAGAGAATGAATGGCATTTCACTACAGTCGGTGGATTTTTTCCAAAAAGTCATGTAGTAAAAACCTTAAACTAAGGGTGTATTGAGGATGGTGTAGGTTTAGAAGAAAATATTTTAGTTCAAGCGATTTAAGTAAAAAAATGCAACACTAACAACTTGATCAAAACATTTTTTTAAAATAATTTTGTACGATGTCTGAATCTATTAAAAAATGCTCAGTTTCAATATTGCAATGCAAGCAGGTATTTGCAAATCGAAACTGAAAACTAGAACGGCACCTTTTGTAACTGAAGGGACGGTCCGATCGTCAACATGCGTCGTTTATTGCATTCAAGTGACGCATTAAAAACCGCATTGGTACTGTTTCAAAGTTCATAGGCCCATATTTTTTAATGAAACACAGCTGGTATGATTTCACTCCGCACTAGACGAAACGTGATATTTTGTGAATATATCAACATTATAATACCCGACCAAATCAAAACTAGAACATTTAATCATTAATTTCAGTGACTGTGAAAATATTCTATGAAAATATATGTATTCTATGAAGTGTATAAACTTTGCCCTTCTTATCAAATTTTTAGTTATAAAGATGAAACCTTATTCAAAGTGAACTTTTTCAAGAAATTACAATGTATTAAATTGCCAATTCTTCGAACGTGTAAAACGCCATATTCATGTAATTTTACATAATAACACACGTCTTGCCACATAATTAATGGTTGAGTTTTCTTTCTCTTGATACAAGACACCAACTTCAAAGTCTACTTTTTATATCCATAAATATCGCTGATACCTCGTTTCGTCTTATTTCCAGAAACCATAGCTTTTTCCCCACAAAGATGGAACATCATTTTAAATTGGCATCTCTGGCTGCTGTTATCTTCTGCATCGGAGTGTCTGAGGGTGGCCTGTTCCGACGCCAAATCGAAAACTCAACATATGTGTCCACAGAGCCATGGATGGAGTGCCTGAACAAAAAACACGAGGAATGCATCGTACCGAATATAGACCAGTACGAGTCCTCCTTCAGCAACCCCCAGTCAGTCAGTGATTTTATACAGAATCGCACGAACTTAGAACGACTGGCTGACTCCACGCAAGCGGCCAAAACCTGCATTCAGGACGAAACAAAGAAGTCTTACTGCGAAGGGGTCTCGGAGAATGATTATCAAATTGACTACGAGGTGGCTTTTGTTGCCGACTTCCTAGCTGTATCAGAGAACCTTGACGCGATAAGTAACGCCTCCACATCCATTTGCCTTACTTTTCCCACGATCCTCCAATTTGCAGAAGATGATTTCTCCAGTTGTCTGAACACTTTGTTTTCAGACCTTCAAGAACCAGGCGTTGACCAGTGTGAGGCAGTGGACAACTTGAGGTCTTGCCTCATTACCAATGTCAGATCTTGGTGCGGCTCGGAAGCCGGTGATTTGGCGGAAATCGTGTATGATTTCGTTGTCTCTAACGATGTCGGCCGACGCCAGCTTCAAAATACGCCGCTTCCAGTTTCTATTTTTAATTACTGCTACCAGGAACCTAGCATCCTTAAGCGGTTTATTCGTAGCATTAAGAAAGGATATTAAAGCAAAGTAGATAATGAATGAAACAGCAATGTTAAATAAAAAATAAAAGAAAATCTAATCGAAACATTAGATATCGACATTTGTACTTTGTATTTTTTTTAAGTTCTGTAAGTGTTTTGCTTTGAAAAAAAATATTTAAAATTAATATCTAAATCCAAATAGAGCAAGGTACAAGTTTGTTAAAACGTTGCTTTGTCTGTTTAGACCAGTATCTTATCGTATTTCAAATAGTTGTAGTATTAAAGTCACTGCAACTGGTAAAAACAATAAGGTATTTAGATAACGAGTATGTAAAATGTAGATAAAAAATAAGAAAGCAAAAGATAATGCATATGGTCATGACAATAAAGACTTTTGAAGATCTTAATGACTTAGATAATGATGATTCGATGGGGCAGTATGCTGAGGATGAAAATGATTATGATAGTTTTTAGTGATGGTTTTTATAATGATAATAATGAGTGATGGTTTTTAGAATAATAATAATGAGTGATGGCTTTTAGAATAATAATAATAATGAGTGATGGTTTTTAGAATAATAATGAAATCACTAAAAAATTTTGATTATTTTGGTGGCGAAAAAAAACTACAATACGGTTTTAAAACCTACAATAGAGTATTATCAGAAGAAAAGAAGAAGTAGTACTAGTAGTACTAGTAGTAGTGGTAGTAGTAGTAGTAGTAGTACTAGTAGTAGTAGTAGTAGTAGTAGTAGTAATATGATAGTATAGTATTAGTAGTATAGTTGTAGTAGTAAGAGTAAGAGTAATTCTAGTAGTAGTAGTAGTAGTAGTAGCAGCAGCAGTTACGTAGAAGGAATAGTAGTACTACTAGAACTACAATTATCAGCAGCAGTAGATGCAGCAACAGCAGTAGCAGTAGTAGTCTAGAAGTAGTAGCAGTAGTAGTAGTAGTAGTAGTAGTAGTAGTAGTAGTAGTAGTAGTAGTAGTAGTAGTAGTAGAAATAGATGTAGTAGTAGCAGTAGTAGTAATAGTAGTTGTAGTAGTAGCAGTAGTAGTAGTAATAGGGGTAGGAGTAGTAGCTGCTGTTGTTGTTGTAATAGTAGTTGTAATGGACATGGTATCAGCAGCATCTGCAGTAATAACAATCGTTCTTGTAAACCATAAAAATTTTTACTACAGGTTTTTACTCAAAATTTTGTCTACTTTTTAATATAGTAGTCATCATGCTTGATACGTTTTACTAAAATCGTTCCAAGAAACGAATGTCTTCCTTTGTATCCAGTTATTAAAAATACCTCCTTTGTGTGAAACTTCTGGCCTCAAAGTAAGGTGCCGCTTGATAGGATCAAGACATAATATTTAGATGGGATGAGAATCTGGATTATGTGGTAGGTGGGAAACGCTGAGGGGACCGAAGAGATTTATGGTAGGACGGAGCGAGATACAGACTATCTGGTGGGTGGGGAAACACTGAGGGACCGAAGATTGTAAGATGGGGCGAGATCAGGACTTAGTGGGTGTGGGAAACATTGAGGGGACGGAAGAAATTATTATAGGACGGAGCGAGATCAAGATTATGTGGTGGTGGGAAACGCTGAGAGGACGCAAGAGATGATTGTAGGAAGGAGCGAGATCCAGACTATGTAGTGGGTGGGAAACGCTGAGGGGACCGAAAAGATGATTGTAGGACGGGACGAGATCCAGACTATGTGGTGGGGGGAAACGCTGAGGGGACGCAAGAGATGATTGTAGGAAGGAGCGAGATCCAGACTATGTAGTGGGTGGGAAACGCTGAGGGGACCGAAGAGATGATTGTAGGAAGGAGCGAGATCAGAACTATGTGGTGGTGGGAAACGCTGATGGCAGAGAAAAGATGATCTTTAGACATAGCAAGATACGGAATATGTACCATTTGAAGAATAGGAAACGCTGTCATATTTCTCAAGGTCTCAACTAAACCTACATCTTTTTGAATTTGTAGCTTTAAGACAGTCTAAAAGGCAATCAATCGTTGCAATATGTGTGATTTTGTCACCTGCATCGTATGAAAGCCTTTCGAAATCCTAGCTCAGAACGAATAACACCATAAGTAGTGTTTGGTGAATATTCTAGGATTGCACTTGCAGCCTTTTCCCTTGCTTTAATTCCCCTATCTATCCTTATCATCTCATTAATGCAAATGTTTTCATCACAGTTTTAGGTGTAATGTATCTGCCACTGCGTAGGTCATCCCTAAGGCCAGTGCGTGGGAATTTCGTTAAATCAACTATATGTCTACCATTAATATACATGAACGCCTTTTGCACGTAGCATTCTTCAGTTCTATTTTGAGACGACTAGTTCGTTATGGGTTTAGGTTGATTTTTTTCCATTTGCTTTTAGGATCTTAAACGGTTTCTATGACCTCTAGCTTTTTTCCAATTTATGACATAGGTAGTCATCTTCTTTCGTTGTAGTTGTTGTTATTACTACTGAGATACGGGACATTCAATGTCAGGCATAGGCCTACTTCAAAGATTGCAGATTTAATACAGTTTTGCACAACAGTTATAGAACTATAATGCGTTCGTTAAATGTTAACTTTTACATTAGTTTTCTAACGACCCCCGTACGTTTGCTGTTTCAGCAGATTTTTTCTGTTATCATGTAAAAATATACAAATTATCAAGCGGGCACCCAATTAGTTTGGATATAAGGGTGGATTTTATGCAAGTACTTTGCACTGTAACTCGTTTTTATAAGTGGTACAAAATAATAAAAGTCATTGACTTAATTTTTACCAAACAAAAGCATTGCGAAAAAAAGACTGAAAAATATTACTATAAGACGAAGAAGAATGTCTGTTGACAATCTAGACAGATTTCATTTTCCGTCTCTAATGCTTCCATACGGTGGCTAAATTGGTGCGAAAAGTCTTATAAAATCATTAACAATAAAAATAGTGATGTGCTAATTTTATAGGGCCCTTACTCTTAAGAACAGTCAACACGTTACACTTTTTTTCGAAAGCACTGTACTAGGTAACGATTGAAAAATTTAGATTATTTATGCT
>BMAT01001425.1:171227-185530 GCA_019649035.1 Elysia marginata | reverse complement strand
GTCATGGAGCGTTCCAGTGTTCTACAGGTGATTAAACAAAAAGCAACAACCGTGGCCCAATATAACTTGAGCGTTTTTTAATCTCATTTAGTCCTATTAATTTTTCCTATCCCGTTGTGAACCAGTTTCATATTTTATATCTAACTATCCTGTAAATACCCAGCTGGTCTAAAATTAATTAAAAATGCTTCAAGTATTGCTATTTTACAAAGCTCACATGGATAGAGATTTTTTTTTTTTAGTTGAGTGTATGATAAAACTCCAGGCAGGAAGTTTTTGTACATTTGTGAAAAAAAAAACCAAGGAGCTCAGCATATTTTGAATAAGAATCTCTATAGAAAAAATACAAGAAGATCAGCATTATTATGAGAGTGGTTAACTTTTTGGCATTTACTCACAAAGTTACTGTCCTTTTCAACTTGTCAACCTGCGTTCATAACAACTCCCAACTTTATATGGCTTTCTTGGCTAGTTCTTAGACACAACTTCACTAATGTGAAGGAAAAGTTGCACATGAAATAACTGTTCTTACTTCTGATCCCTCACATGTTTGAACTCCAGGTGACGATGTTAGAGAGCATGGAGCAGCCTGATCACGTTGTGTGTCTCTGCAACACCCATCTCTACTTCCACCCGACAGCCTGCAACATACGACTTATCCTCGCTGCCGCTGCACTTCGTCACATCCAAGCAATTTGTGATGCTTATACCCAAGAGGTATTATGGGAAAGAAATTTTCAAAATGCATACCTGTGGCACTTGAGACAACCACGTAGATCTAATGGTGGAAAAATGGAGCATAAATGAAATAACCAATTTGGGATAAAAAAATAGTTTTTAAAAGTTGTTGATCATCTTGTGGCTCTAATTTGTCTCTACAATCATTTTTTGTTTTGATTTAGGATTACAGTACTCCCCTTCCTGGTCCACAATACTTCCTCTAGTTTTATAGCGTAAAAAGCAAGTTGTCGGTAAAATATCATTCAAATGTAATAGATTATAACAATCTGAAAATAGGTGAAAAGCATTTGACTTTTACCATCCAGCAGTCACTTACTGACCCGATATATCACCTACCACAGAAATTTAGCTAAAAGCATCTTGGGTAAAATGCAGGAGGCAGGAAACTATTGTGGCCTCCAAAACGCAGTGGTTTTCACGTTTCCTGTGCCTGTCCCAGTTGACAGTCGAGGTCTAGAGATTTTTATATCATGTAAACATTTGAAGTATCAGCACCTAAGTGAAAAAATTGAGAGAATCAATATGCAGTTAAAACCTCATAATTTGAACCTCTTGGGAATTAACAAAATTTGGATTCGAATTATGCTCTAAGAATGAGGTTAATATAATGAAAGTGGACAGGTGAACCCCGTGATAATGCTTAAAAATTAAAACCCATTACATGTATAAAATTTTTAGATTTATGTAAAATAGTGTATGAAACTAAAGATCATTGAATGCCTTGAGGCGATTATTTTATATGAAAATAGTCAAATGGGTGTTTCACAATCACACAGATTTATAAAACTGTAATCTGTAAAGTGTAACAAAGGACATGAAGGGATGGGGTTAACCGGTTTGCATCAAATTCCTTAGAATGCAATGTTCAGTTCAAAACATTAGAAGCTAGAACTAATGAACTCAATTGTAAAATTTAATACCTGTATACTTAAGTTTGGTATAGATCTACACACTACATCTAGATAATATACATAGCACGATTTTTTCACCTTTAAAAAGACCACTAATTTTGTGCATAGAAACAAGGATTTTGATTCTTTTACAAAAGAATTAACTTTTATTAAACTCTCAAAACCAACCAGGCTTATGAATTGAACTCAGGGTCTACAAAACCAGTACATATGTATGTAGTTGTATTCGGAGCCCAGCTATCCTAAAACTAAAAGCTTGATTTTGGTGAAGTGGACCCCGGGGTCCACCTATCCTAAAATCTTGATTTTGGTTAGTGGCCCACCTATCCTCTAGCTAATACAATGGCCTTTTTTTTTTTTGCTCTATTACTATCAATAACTTCCTTTCACCTTGACCTTGCAGACATGCAAAGAGAAATTGATTCCATGGGCCATAGACTCTGGGGGTTGTGAGGTGGCAATCCTGGGTAGTAATAGTTGATTACTAGATAAGCCCATATTGGTTTGTAGGAGTGAACTGCTGGAAGACATAGATCTGGAAAACCTTCTCTGTATGGCAACACAAACTTCAAATTAAGGGAACTGAACTTCATTAGCCTTGAATTGTGAGATCAAATCTAACAAAAGCTATAGAGGAAATAAAAACCTCGAACTTAGAAAAACTTTGAATTCTGAGGATTATATGTTATCAGTCTTTGAATTATGAGGTTTCCACTGTATCAAGACCTGCATGCCTGACATTACCAATCAGTTCTGTTTACTGTGTTTTCCTTTTTTCTAGAAAAATTAGGGGGGTTTCATTAGTCATTTTGTTATAGTTGAATTTAAATCTAACTTAGCCAGTGCTGTGTCTGAGCAAAATTTGGAAACATGCCCACAACAGGAGTTTAGTTTTAGAATTTTGTAAAATAGACTTTGGTGACAGGTATTGCAAGATTCCTTAAATGTACCTTTCTCATATTGGGAGTGTTACATGAGTTTTTTGTCCTCCAAAAGCAAAGTTGTTTCATTTTCAGTCCTGTATTTCAGTGTAAGCTTTTCTGCTTGGAAACATTACACTTCATTATATTTATAGATTACCTTAATAATGCTGGCTCTAATTTGCATGAAAAGAAAATTGTTCTCTTTTTCTTTAAATGAAAAGCCAGATTGGTTTTCTGTCATCAATTCAATTGCCATTAATTCCATTTTTTTTTTCCGCAAAGGGTAAAACAACAGGGATGGTGTTCTGTGGAGATTTCAACAGTGCACCCCACCTGGGCGTGTACCAGCTGATGACGTTTCAGATGGTACCCAGTGACCATGCTGACTGGAGCTCAGGTACATGGTTGATCTCTTTTTGTTTTGTATAAAAAAAATTAATTAAATCTTTGTACTTGTAGGCTATACATGTAATTAAAAAGAGAAGTTTTTGTCCATTCCCTTAAGATTCAAATTTAGATGTTTCGACTGTATTTTACTTTGTCTCCCTTCAACGTAGCTAGCCTGGGTTAGACCACTACGAACACGATAAACAAATCTAAATAAGTAACGACCTCAACACGAGAGCTGGCAGTCTAGAGCAAAAGTTTGTATACTATCAGAATCAAATATTCAATATCTGATCATAATAGGTGAATTTAGGTAATCACTTAAATGACAGATATAGTTTCAAGGAAAGACAGAGCGGTACAGTAAAGTTCAAATAATTTTAAAGAGCATACAACTACAAAAAGAATTCCCAAATCACTACTAAAAATATACTTATTGATTCTCTGTACTTGCAGGCTATACATGTAATAAAAAAGAGAATTTTTCGTTCATCCCCTTTAGATTCAAATTAAGATGCTTCCAATGCATTTTGCTTTTTCTCCCTTCAATGTAACTACTCTGCAATTTTGTTAATATACAGCTATTGTGGAGACAAGACTCATTTCATAGTGATACATATGTCTTGCAGCCAGTCCAAATATGAGTTTTAAGTCGAAATTGGAAGGTGGTCAGATATTGGTATCACAGAAAAGCTTATTTTCTCTACTTTCATATACAACAAACAGAAAAGCCCTATCGTGCTATTATATGAAGTTATAACTGTTTAAAGTTGGCAGGGTTAGGACTTGTGAAATTTTAGAAAGGAGATAAAACAGCATTTAAATATTAGACGATTATAAAGGTATTGAGGCCTCAGCAACCATACCAATTAAAGTTAAACACCTAGAAAATGAAATTTGAACATCAATAAGGTGATTTTAGTGTCAATGTCTAAAATTTAAAAAAAACTTGACATCTGAACACCCACTTAAAAAAGTCTTTTGACTTATGAATCATTTGGATAGAATGCGAGACATATTATTTTACAAATTATGTACACAGCCATCGCTTTGTTTCTTTTCTCTTTGCCTAGATGGAAAAGAACAACTGCTCAGCACCCTAGAGCTACACCAGCCGATGAACATCATATCAGCATGTGGGACACCAGCCTACACCAATTACACTAGTGGTTTTCAAGCCACCCTTGACTACATTTTCATCGATGATGACCGTCTGGAGGTCACCAAAATTGTTCCTTTGCCCAGTGATGAAGAAGTGAAAGCTAACATAGCCATCCCTAGCCAGGTTTTCCCCTCAGACCACCTCGCCCTGGTTTGTGATCTTAAGTTCAGCTGACAAGGACAGTCACACAGACACTTAAATTAGAATTTTTTGTAAAAAGCACTTTACTAAAAGATAGTGCAACATTAGGGAGGGGGGATGGTGTAAGGGATAAATAGATTTTTTTTTTAATATGGTAGAACCTGTATGATAAATTATTCATGTGGTAGAGCCACTTAATTATACATTGGAATTTTGAGAAAGTCAACACCTCGGGGTTGCAAAAAAAAGTGTTGACTTTTAGCAAGAGTTGACTTTAACCATTACAAAAATATAAAGAAGTACAAAAGGGGACTGCAAAACAGAGTTGACTTTTTTGTGGATTCCACTGTATATAATTGGCTATTTATCAGACAATAATAGTATAGGTATTACAAAATCTCCTTTCTGTTCTTGTGCAATTATTTTGTGAATGCATCTTCTTATGTAGATCCGTATGTCTTTTGACCCATTCAAATGGTCAGATGGCAGTAATTACAGTTTGAGAAAAAGCTTTTAAAAGTAGATTTATCTGACTTCTTTTTGTCCACTTTGGAAAAAAAACTTTTAATAATACGTGTAAATTTTTTTTTTCTAATTTTAAAATTTGTAACATCCATTTTATTTGGACTAGTTGCGAGGCGTTTAAAATGTTCTTTTTAAAGTTTGTCTTACATTTGAAATAGTGGAATCTTTTTAAAGTCTGCATCTTGAAGGAAAACTTTTGCTTAAACTACAGTGGAGTCTGCTTGAGATAAATCCTGCTTAAAATGAACTTTGGGTTAAGATAAATTTGAGTTTTGGTCCCTTTTCCTTTTTTTTTCTTTATAACGTTACTGCTTGATATGAACTTTGGATAAAACAAACTTTTTAGTCAGGCCTAGAGGGGTTTACCCTAACAGGATTCCACTGTAGTTGGAGTCAGCTGTGTTTGGCCATCCCGTTTTGTTTTTCTATATAGTTTTATCATGGTTGAAGTCAATCTGGCTGTAAAGTCAACACATTTTTGGGGGGTCCCAAACTGTTGACCTTATTTCAACTCCATTGTACTCCACTAAGATATCAATCACAGGCAGTTTTCTTTTTCCTTACATTAGAAACAGCAGTGTAGAAATGAAACCTTATAAACTGACAGTTTTGGGCTGCTTTTCCTATTTGAGAAATTGGTGCTAGACGTTCAGCTCAATTTATTTGAATGATTGCTGCAAGAAATGAATTGAATGAAATTTTAAATATATATATACAATATATAAATATATAGATCTATATGCAAACAATTCTAGGTTATACAGAAAATGTCTGATTTTAATTTTCTTACCCCCAAGAGTAAGACAAAAATTGGTGGTTAACTTATTTCTTTTTTTTTGTGTGTGTTCCGTGGGGAAAATATTATAAGGACTTACTCATAACTCAATTTTTACTCCAACAAAGCCAATGTTGTTGGTTATGATCCATGGGAATCGACCTAACTCACTATTCATGAGCTTTTCTCGCAGCAGTTGCAGGAGGACTAAGACACAAGAGGTTTGGGGATGCATCAAAATAATTTTTCCCCACAAGCTTAATCCTGCAAATGCTGCATGAACAGCTCTAGACGCTAGTTTAACATCTTGACTTGTTCCGGTTTCGGTTTGAATGTAATTTCTGGAAGTTTCTTCTTAATGGATTTTTTTTTTATGAGAGTTCCTTCACAACCTTGACTTGCTCACCTGAATGTAACCTCTATTGTGTATTTTGTGAAAGTTGTAGATCGTCATGAAGGCTCAAGAAAGGAATGTTTTTTTAGAATGCATTTGAAAGAGAATTTGATCAGCAAGATTATATAGACTCAGATTGTAAAGAACCTGTTTACTGTCCTGATGCCAAAATGTCAGCGTAGATATAGAGACTGGCTCAGACTCTGAAGCTGACGGACCTAGAAAATCTAGATCTAGATCTGAAGCAAGCAAATCTTAAAGTTAAACCGTGACACTGAGTACTGAGTAGGGGAAACCTGTAAGGCGAAAAAAAAAAGCTCAATCTTGTAGGATTATGCTATCTGGCATATTATATAGTGAGTGTTTAGGCCTAACTGGCCAGATATAACCTGGACACTTGGCCCACTGAAGCTGCATGATCTGCAAGATTAAACATAACTGTCGGTCTCCTACAATCGATTGTTGCATGATTAGATCTAGATCCAACACTATCTGTTTGTCTGGTCATAAGACTACATTACAGATCTAGAGTCAGTGGCACTTCTAATCAATATGAGACAATACCAGTGCAGTAATTTAGAGTCTTGGGCTTTGAGCTGTGCTTTGAGGTTTTTCATCGGAAAGCCAAACAGACTTACCTTACATTGCAAAAAAACTAACTAGATATTCATTTCCTCAATCATGCCTTGTCAAAAAAAAAAAGCAAACCATGTCATTATTTTTATTCACATAACGGCCCTTTAGTTTATTTGACTATATAAGCAGCGTTTTAAAAAAAAGTTTGGTGACCCAAATTGGTACATTTACACACATGATGCAGTGGAAGCCTTCAAAATTGAAGTCTGAGAATCCGAATTCCTTGTAATTTGAAGTTTTTTTACACGTGAGGTTTATTTTTCCTCTTTGGTTGTGGTAAATTAGAACTCATAATTTGAAGTTCATTAGGTTCAATTCTCTTAATTCAAAGTTTATATTGAGCCTTACAGAGAGTTATCCTTCTAATCCCTAGCAGTTTTACTTCTACAAAGCATGACAGTTTAATAATAGACACTTAGTGCACAAAATTGCCACCCAAGAAGCTACAGTCTGCTACATGTAGGCATCGAATAATACCCATAAAATGAGTTTGAAAATGAGTTTGTTTCTGCATTTATGCAAGAGTGGGGTGAGAGAGGAAGGTGCTATGGAACTGAGAACTGAGAAGTGGCTTAGTAAATAAACCTGGTCCATTGAGTATAATTTGAATCCTCTTTTTTTAAATCAAAGTTTTTGTTTATTCCCATAAGGTTTTGAATTACAGTATACTCAATAAAAAAAAAGTTGTCATGCAATTGTACCCCCAATTTGTTTCATTGCAAAGACCTGTTTTGGTTTGATTGTGTGCAGAAGTTTTACAGATATTGGATTGTGATGTAGGCAGGGTGATTTTTTTAAACCCTTAAAACACATTGAGAGTGCACGAGAGCCAAATAAATAGTGGGTGCTGAGTGAGGTAAACAGAGTAGACAAAAATTTGAAGTGCTGAAGGCTAAGACAAAAAAAAAATTTTTTGTGACATGTTAAAGGACATCTATCCCCTATATGAAAGTACAATGCAATAAATAATTTGTTCAATGGTGCCTTTTTTGTTTTGTCTTTTTAGGTTAGTGTTCTTGTTTTGTTTTATAGATTATAATGCTTTTGCAGGTTTTTTTTATGCCTGAAATCCTCTTATACCTGAAACTCTCAAGGATAAATGTACACTAAACTAAATACGTTATATTTGTTGGTTTTTTTTTTTTAATTTTGCCTAGCCTGCACAAATTTGAAAAACAAGGCAGAAAAGAATATGACAAAAACTAAAATTTTTAAGCTATCAGATGGGTGTTGATTATTTTTGCAAAAGTTTTCAGTCTTTTCACTTCATCCAGGTGGATGAAAAAATTTAGGTCTATAAACACTTCGTTAAAAAATATTAATTAATGAAAGAAGCAATGCTATTGTTTCATCTTGAAATTATATTCTCAACCATTAAAGGCATGAACTTTAAACTTATTCTTAAGCATAACAGAAAAATCTGTTATGCTTAAGAATAAGTTTAAAGTTCATGCCTTTAATGTCTTTGTGTCATGGCCCTCTACAAAAAGGGGCATAAGATGTACATGTGTATAATGTTTGCACAACACTGCAATTCCAATAGAAATAATTTTTCTGAAGGTTAAATGTCTACCTCTTTAAAAAAACCATTAATTTGTAGTATATTTAAACTTAATTTGCATTTTATTCAAATAGTCTAAAATCACATGGCTTAGTTTTGAGATATATGTATATAGGTTTTGAAAGCTTAGTGGGTGTTCAGAAGTCAGTATAATGATGCTAAAATTGTTACTGAACAGTTTTCACATCTTATTCATGATAAATTTTATGGGTTTTTTTGTTTAGTCTTATTGGTATGGTTGCTAAGGACTTTACACTTTTATAGTTGTCTATAACTAAATGCAATTTTCTCGCCTTTCTTAAATTTCACAGGTCCTTACCTTGCCCACTTCAAATTTCTATACATGTGCACATAACATCATACAAAGTATGATGGAGCTGTTCTGTTTTGTTGTTTTTTTTTATTTGAAAGTAGATTTGGTGTCATCTGCAAACATTTTTACTGCCGACCTAATTTTTTTGGTAAATCATTAATGAAAATAAAAAAAAAAGGGGGACCAAGTACGTTTCCTTGAGGTATACCGCTAGTGCACTTGCTACACTTAAGACGGACATTCCACTGGAAGAAACAAAGCTTTCACCGCTGCGCCTCTTACCGTAAAAAAACAAGTGTCAACTGTCATCGCGAGGGTCTTTTTTTAGCCTCTCAATGCGACTTGCTAACTTGAACAGGAAGATTCGATTAAATCGCACCAAAGGCAACCATTTGAATCTGGAAGCACACCAACGCCTAGCCATACAAAAAAATACGCAGAAAAAAACGATAACATTAATTTTAAGGTATGCCTCATTAATCATAGATCTAGAGATCAGATTAAATAGTTGAGGCAGCCACTGCGCAATCAAATGTTTTAAATATTCTAAGATGTGAAACTAGCACTGGAGATGAGAAGGCCTTATTGGTAAATGCACGAAACATGCTTGCCTTTTGTGTGATTCAAACCATCGACCATCAGGAAAACAAGCCAAGCAGTCAAAAAGCTGAATCCTATGACAAGCTTAAAAACTCTTCCCGTTCTTCAAACTTAATGTGAGCATCTTAAAATGTACACAATGATTACCAGGGCAGTCCGGAAATTAACCCTACAATGACCATAAGTATCATCCATTATCAGCATAATTGGTGCTCAAAAACATCTTAAAGTTGAAATGTTCACCAAATGTACTCAAAACACATTCTAACACCTGAAAACATTAAATTTTAGAGTAACAAAAATTTTTGCTCTTTTAAAAAGGCTTAAGGCATTATTATTTCTTTGGAACAGAATTTTACACTAAGTTTTCCTATGTAAAGCGGAAGTCGTTTTATTTTAAATTGCTAAACCAAGCTTTTCCACGCTCAATGTGCCTGTATAATCTAAAACTATCTGCGACAGTTCAGTCTCATTTTATGACATTTTTTTCTAAAGGCATGTATTTAAACTTCATATAATAAAGCACGTTGAGTTTGGTTTTAAAATATATAAATACACATTTATTATTGCAATGATATTATTATCACTATTAATTTTATTATTATTATTATTATTATTATTATTATTATTATTATTATTATTATTATTATCATTATCATTATTATTATTTATACAGGAAAATGAAAAAAACACAAGACATAGTGAACCTTTAGACAACAGTGCTAGATTCGAGGATGCCAATCGAGATACTATGATATCGTATAGAATAAGCACAGAAATAAAGAACGACCATAATTATGTGCTCCGTGACCATTCAATCTTTTTTTTCAAAATTAGCCCGATGTACGAAATATTGATGTTATAAACACCTTTTAAAAGTAGATCTATTCCTTTTTTCCTATTTATCTTCAATTTAAAATGAATTCTAATACACATGTATATCAATTCAAAATTGAAATTAACGAATTCAAGATCAAAATGTGCATTTTTTTTGCTTGCAATATTACTATTGGCGTCTTGTAACATGGAAAATGCTACATGTGATGTACATCCTAGTACTCCTCTTCACAATATCGCTTTTTGTTTTGTTTTGTTTTTTTTGCTTCCGAGACATGACAAACAGACGAGCAGCGACATGGTACATGTATAAGCTGTTTCTCTCAGTGGCAAGTTGGTTAGTTGTTTGAATTTTAACGTCCCGGTCAACTTCAAGGTTATATCAGAGACGGCGCTGGGGAAAATTAAAGCGTGCTGCCACACTGTGATATAAGGAGCGCTTGCATACCGGTACATTATACCCAGTCACATAATCCTGACACCGGGTCGACCACACTTAACACTAAATCCATAATTCCAGTCACTAGGCGGATCAGCTGCTAATACCAATTTCAAAGTCCTTGGTTTGACTCGGCCAGGGATCGAACCAAGCACCTCCCGATCTCTGAGCGAGTGTCTCACCACTAGGCCACAGAGCCAGTCTCTCTCAGGCAAGGCGGTGAGTGCTGAAGCAACTATAAGTGGAACGTTCGGATCATACTAAACCTAAGGCATTTATTTCGGGCATTTCCGCTGGCTAAAGCCTCCTTCTCCTACTGCTAATTTCATACCTTTAAAATCTTTCCACCAGACGAGTTGAAATACACAGCTTGAATCGGCGCTGGCAACGGATGCATGACATGATCGGAAATTCTAACTTGAAGAAACACCCTAAAAAATCTTTTTTTTTTTCTTCTTATTTGCCTATACATTATAATTTAACAAATTCTTCAAAATATAGGTTATTTCATGATATTTTCGACGTTTAGGAGCGCAGATACATGCGTTGTTTAAAACAGCAACAATTGTGGAATGTAGAAATTGCGAGATCCGACACACATTCACCCTTGTCACAAGACATTTTCTTTTCTTACGAAATTTCTACAAACTTTAAAGCAAAATCAGTTGAGCTGCCACAGGCGCATTAAAAGTTATCAATATTATTTTCTTTTTAAATCAATCACAGTCTGTTTGGGTCAAACGTATCGATCGTCTAAAACTTGCATTGAATTTGGTGCGAATTCCATGAGAAATACAAACTTATGTAAACAATAAGGATTGTATTAAAATTGCCCTTTACGAATATGATAATGAATGCCTATGACATACTTGATGATAGGGACGGTGAAGGTTAAGATGATAGCAACGCACTAAGGTGAATTATAAGCTGTTTAATACTGTTCAAAATAAAACAGTGGTATAGATGAGGGTGTATGTATCTTGAAACGAGTCAAAATGAGTCTGCAGTTGAAGTTGGAATATATTGGTCCCACAAAAAAGATATTTTCTTTACTTTCAAATGCAACAAACAGAAAGGCTCTGTCATTTAGTGTCATGCTAATGTATGAAGTTATAGCTAATTGAAGTCAACAGGGTTAGATCTTGTGAAATTTCAGAAAAAGGTGAAAATGTCATTTAAAGCTTAGACAACTATGAAAGTATTGAGACTTTAGCAACCATATCAACTAAAATTAAACATATCAATCATGAAATTCCAACTTTAATCAGGTGTGAACACTGTTTAGAAACGGTCTTAGCGTCAAAATCTAAAATAAAAAAATGACTTCTAAACAACTACTTATCTTTAAACCCTATTTATCTCAAAACTAAGCCATTCAACTTAAGACTGATTGGGACAGAATGTGAGGCATATATATGATGATGCTTGTAATGCTGCTGATGATGACGATAATAAAGATACAGATGGTATTCACGAATTATAGTTACAAGGATGATGATCTTGCAAAAACATTGTGATTGTAATACAATCATCTTTGTGCAACAGTGCCTTATCGAAGCCTACTTAATAATTATAACTTATACTATAGACATATGGCTCGCAACCTAAATATGAAGTCGGCAGAATTTTGTATTAGCCTGTCAACTGTGTGATTCTCGGTCACGTGACATCGTCTATCTCACCTGATTATTAGTGGACGGTTCAGGGCCTGTAGAACTACAACAAAGTTCAACTTCCCGGTAAGTCTCGTTTAGTTATCTATTCAAGCCAAGGATATTTTGTATTCCATGCAACCAAAGTGTTGAGAGGTTATATACCACGTTACCTAATATGACATTATCTTTAGAGGGTCACTTTGACCTATGAATCGAAACTGAGACTTGTCTAGAATGAATGTTTTTGGCTTTTGTGTCTGATAAATACAGTAGAAATTTTTCTCACTTAATTTCCTTCACTTTTTAAAATTTTAGTTCATTCCCTACGGGGCGCTGATTTTTTCTTCCTAACATGAGTTTGTTTCCCCCTCTTGGTTTTATTGTTCGGTAAAACAGAATATAACCTTTGCAGCATTGTTATGTATTTAGTCTAACCTGTTGTATCTTTTAATGATTGTGTGTCTTTTTATTTTGGGTATTTTGTTGTAAAGAGAGAAAAATGATCGTTTTTTTTTAATGTTAGTTGCTGCATGAAAAAAATCGCGTTATACGCAGTGCCTTGGACACCCAAAGTGCAGTATCTGCCTTAAGGGTTTTCAATGCAGATACTGCACTTTGATTGGTCAGGACAGCGCTTTGTCAGGAAACGTGAATGAATGGGCAAAACTAGTGGTTTTCTTTGTTCTATAATTATGATATTTAAAGCTGTGCTTTAGAAAAAAAACACCAGATACCAAAATGAACAAAATAATAATTTATGCATCTAACCGAAATACATTGAGGAGATGGCAAATAGTACCACTATCAGCCTTAACGTTCGACAATTCTAAAAAATTGACCTTATATGGCATGTCAAGTAACTTAACAAAATTGTAATAAACTAATAAACTAATATAGATCTATAACTTTGGCCAAAACAATTTCATGTACGGTAATTTCTTTTAACACATTAGGAAAAAAGTTCTACTTGGTAACTTTGTTTAAGAAAGAAAAGATACATAACGAGATAAACATACTTAAGTACCTTTGTAGCATACCTTTGTAGGTCTATATGTTTGCAGTTCTTATACATGTGTACCTTGTTACTTTAATAACAATGTATAATAGTGAATTTCGGAGTCAATTTGGCAAAATGAAAAAGACTACCGTCATACATTTACTTTTGAAAGGGGCATTTCAAATTAAAGTTTGCAACTTTAGTTTAATTCGCACGCCGGGTTGCCAGAAAAAGCTCAAAAGGTGATGCGTTTAGATCTAGACACATTGGTTTTCTTAACGTGAAACAAGTTTTTTTAAAACTTTATCTTCTACCACATAGGCCTACATTTTTTTCTACTTATGTAAACTTGTCACGTGTATAGTAAGCGTGTGACATTAATTGTGTACGTGATCATTTTGTATAATTAATCTGATCTGTACACGTGATTTGTCTACTTGCGTCTTCCTCATACAAGTTCATAATACGGGCCCAGTAAGGAGGGAGAAGCCCATAGCGATGAAAATCCAAGATTGCTGATGGGCTAGCGAGGCCTGTCAGCCAATCGCCGGCTGTAAATTTCACGCTACCTATGGGTGTTATTAGGTCATACGTTATCGCCGTCTGCACGCAAGGTTTCTCACAGCTTTTTCCCCGAATCACACCTTTGCCCAGATAGGAATATGACCCAAGTAGCAAAAACATGTTATCAAATATCAAAAATACTTAAAGGATAAATATTTTTAAACAATGGGATATCTGTTTCAATCTTTATGAAATGATAACGGTTTGGTATTTTTTTATCTTGATGTCTGCAGAGGCTCAGAATCACCAACCAAATGACTTGTGTAGTTTTTGATATGCTGTTAAGCTCCGAACGTTAACCTCTTAGATTAAAGTGCCATAGCACCAAATTGGTTTTATTGATTTTATTTACAACGGGACCAACCAAAGGGCTTATTTTATAATATATGGACAGCTATAGACTATTGATAAAATAAGACACAGACATCCAGACCAAAAAAAAAATAAAAAATCTGAAAAATGTTGAAAAATGTTCAGTGCCGTCACATACCTGAAACGCAATTGAAACACATACACACACCAACACAATAACGAGCAAAGAACTCAAACAAATAATTGGGGATAACATTAGAGCGTAAATTATCATTCTAGTTCGCATCTCTTCATAGTCAATCTCTTGCGGGCAAGAACGATAATTTTATGCTCTATTCTAATTCTCAATTCACTCGACTGATATAAAATCTTGATTAACAGCGAGGTAGATCAAGGCAAGGTTTTATAAAGGAACCAAAGCTTTAAAACG
>BMAT01001425.1:112708-136410 GCA_019649035.1 Elysia marginata | reverse complement strand
CATTTTTTTATCTTTTGAATTCTCTGTTAATCCTTTTATTATTTCACCCTCCCTTTCTCTATATTTTTTTTCTCCTTTTGTGTATCTCTCTTGTTCTTTCACCTCTCTATCTACCTACCAAACCACCTATCCGTCTGTGTGTCTGTCAATCAACCCCACCCAACCTCTCTACTTACACCACTGACTATGTCAATCAACCCCACCCAACCTCTCTACTTACACCACTGACTATGTCAATCAACCCCACCCAACCTCTCCACTGACTATGTTTGTAAGAACTCTCCTCTTTTTTCAGATAAAAATATAAAAATCCGCAAGTACAGGGTCATCTATAAAAACAAGCCACTGATGATGGTGCGAGTTGCATCCCCAGACCAAGATGATGCCAAGGTTTGTCTCATGCATTTTATTTTTCAAGTTATAGGAAACAGCGACTACAGCCTGATACCTCCTGTGACTACTATGTTTGCTTGCATTCAGTCCAAATAAGTTGTAAGGTGAATGGCTTTGTTTGTAGATATAGGCTTTCAAAGTTTAGTGGGTGTTGAGATGTCAAATCTTTTTTATAATCTTAGTTTATGTAGCTAAAACCATTTCTAAACAGTTTTAGCATCTAATTCATGTTGAAATTTCATGTTTTGTGTGTTTAAATTTAATTGGTATGGCTTCTAGTTTAAATTTAATTGGTATGGTTACTAAGGCCCGACACCTTTATAGTTGTGCAAACTTTAAATGCTGTTTTCTCCCTTTTCTAAAATTTCACAAGTCCTAATATAGCCATCTCCAAAAGGCTATAACTTCACACAGAAGCATGATTGAGCTTTTCTGTTTCTAGTATTTGAAAATAGAGAAAATAAGCTTTTCTGTGATAGGAAATCTGACTACCGTTTAGTTTTGACCTAAGACTCATTTTGACTGGTTTCAAGACCTATGTCTCCAGCCTAGGATGAATCAGTCGGACGTTGCAATTGTCACCTATTGAGGCGTTTCTGTTTTGAACAAAACATTTTTCTAAGCTTGCAAATGTTGAAAATGTCATAAAATTAAAATTTCTGCTGATCTACAATATAGAGATGACGAAGACTTTAGGGGACTTAAAAAGGCGTTTTCTCAAAAAAAGCAACATCTATCTTCAGACTTATTTGCCCTGGACGCAAGACATGTGAAAAAAGTAGAAATTACAACTCTTGGAGTTTATCTACAAAGTAAATAAGGTTAAAAAAAGGGCCTGTCCAGTGAATCTATTCGTACAGAGGGAGTTTTTTTTTTGTAGTTTTTTTTTTTTTTTTTTAATTTTTTCGTCTAAGGAATTGGGTAAAAGTTGAGGGTGGAGATTGAGGAGCGGCCAAAAATTTCCGAAAATGAACATCTGATCCTCTTAAGGTATTAGATTATTCAAGAAGAGACTTATTAAACTGTTACATTAGTTTTTTTTTCTAAATGTCTCTATTGAACACATTGCACACAGGAATAAAAATTTTCAGGGTTTTATTTTATTTCTCAGAAACAATGTAGACTGCTATTCGTGCTTCCAAGATGAAAACAATAATACCCAGTTCAACAAGCATTCTGCCCTGAACAAACGAAAAGCAATATCTGCAGTTTAAACAATATGAGAGATACTGCATTTTGTTTGTCCACGGCAGCATTGGTGCAATGTTAACACACATCTCTATGTCTAATGAATAATTTCTTATGGTGTTGCACTGTTTGATGGCTTGTTTCAGTTTAGGAAAGTAATGCATCATGTACTGCTTCCACAGAGGCAAGTTAATTAAGAGATTTTATCAAAGTAGAATGTTGGTAAGGCATGCTTAAGTCCATTAAAAAATTTATAATTTCAGTAATGGGAATACAATTTATATTTAAAGTTATAGAGGCAGAAAAAAAAAGACCTAATACAATAAGTACTTGTCAGCTCATAAAATGTTTCTTGATTTTAAACAAAAAAAAAGTTGAGTTCAATGAAACAACAAATCATATGGCAAAACGTGGAATAAAAAAACCAATGCTGTCTTTCCTGTACTCGTAGGCTTTTCTCGAAGGTCTGGAGAGGCTAGAGAACCTGCGAAGAGGTGACGCTCAGCGCTTCCTAGAGCTGCACAAACCTGTCCTCGGCAGTATGCTGACCCGTTTTGTCACAGAGCTCCCGTCTCAAGGAGATCTACTGACCTACATCTGCAATGTTCCGCAGTCTCCCTGGGACAAAGTTCACCTTATGAGACAGGTGGTTGCTACACTTTTGTCCATGGTAAGCAAACGGAGAAAAATTTGCAGCTTACAAGAAATAATAATAACAATAATAATAATAATAATAATATATTGAATTTATACACCGCATATCCATAACAATTCAATTTGCTCTATGCGGTTCACAAATGCTGATAAATACAATGGTATTCACAACATAAGTAAATTTTAGTTTATCTATCGTGACAAATCAAAAGGACTTACAAGTTTAAAATGAATACCTAGAAGTATGCTTGCAGAAAAAGGTAGTGCTTTAACTGTTTCTTAAACAGTTTTATTAATTTAATCTCCCTGATGGTTAAAGGGAGTAAGTTCCAGACAGTTGGTCCAAAGCAGAAAAACGAGCGTTGACCATAAAACTTGTAATTACTTGCGATTTTGACTAGTTTTGTGTATCTGCAGCCGATCTTAATGGTCTATTTGGGGTCTATCTATATAGTGATTCAGACAGGTACATGGGCGCTTGTTTCTAAGGCATTTATAACAGACTAGGCATATCTTAAACATTATACGGTGCTTAATAGGACGCCAATGCAAACCACAGGATTGATGTGACTTGTTCTCTCTTTTTGCTTCATGATATTAATCTGGCTGCGCTATGTTGGACAACTTGAAGCCTTTGTATAAGATCTATTCAAAATTCAAGACTATGAGTAGCATATAGTTTTTTTTTTCTTTTTAAGTTTTGTGTGCCGGTGAAGGAAAAAGTAAGTTTTGTTGAGGTTATGAAAACAAAAATAGGTTTTCAGGACTTTGGAACATTCAAATTTTTAAAATAAAACTTTTTAGTGTCTCAGTCGCTCTGTGGGATAACTTTTTATATATAGCATCTGACTCATTTTTGATGAGACAGCATTTGCTTGTATTTGGATCTTAACACTTTAAGTGACCGGAGACGTATATATGCATCGCAATTTCCAATGCGGAAGTGTCGGGAGAAGTATATATTCGTTACAGTTTCCTATGCGGAATGGACCTGAGACGTATTTATATGTTCCGGATAGTCTATTTAATTTTCCAATCCAGGTGAGATTAAAATCCAGTCCAAGTAAAAGAACTTCCATTGTTGTGAACTTTGAAGTTTCGTTTTCAAAATGCAAGATGGTTGTGGGCTAAAATTCGATAAAAATTGCTGAAAAATGCAATTTAGACCTAGATCTAGATCTAAAAATTGAGCAAATGTAGCTGGCCTTAGTGTTATAATTTTTTCAAGTTCTGGAGTACTTTAACTTATCTTTTTAGGATTACTTTATGAAGTGTTTTCAAGTGGGTTTTAGCACTTTATGAGTTTAGTTTCACATTGAATTTCAATTTTTGTTATATTTTTGACCTTTTATTTGTTGATTTTGGGGCCATGTTGGTCTCAGATGTACACGATTGTTTATGTTTACACAAGAACAGCCGAAATCAGTCCAAAACACACAAAAATTCACAAAATTTACTGACAGAAGTCATTGCGAGGAAGCATTATTCATCTTAGTACGTTTTTAATGCCATTGCATAGTATTTCAAACTTTTGAGAGCAATAAAACCAGTGTTTGCTAACATCTACAGGTTACGGAAAATTTTAGCTACAGCTCTGGACCTAGGGGGGAGAATTGAGCTGTAGCTCTGGTCCTGGGGGAGAGGATAGAGCTGTAGCTCTGGACCTAGGGGGGAGAATTGAACTGTAGCTCCGGTCCTGGGGGAGAGGATAGAGCTGTAGCTCCAGTCCTGGGGGAGAGGATAGAGCTGTAGCTCTGGTCACTTCAGTGTTAGCCCTAGAACTGTGGTCGGCAGATCTGATCGTCTGTTAAAACGGGAAGTTCTTTTTTTGGTACTAACACCTTAGGAAATTATGATGCAAAAAATGAATACTCACACTTCAAGGGTTAACAAATAAAAAACATAATAAAACAGAGAACAAGCCAGGCAGCTGAAAAATAAACAAGCAATTTAGGCCCAAGCGATCTATCTCATGTAACATATTTTAAGTTAAAAGCGCAAAGTTTTTCTAACTCAGTGAAATGAGTACATGCCTATAGGCAGCGAAAGATCTTGTCATGCTTTTACAGTTTGCTGCTCCTCAGTGAAATCAGGGGGCAGCGATGCAGAGTGGTTACTGCTTCAGACTCAAGATCCGGCGGTGGCAGGTTCGATTCACAGGCATGCCATATTGCAATTGCCATGGGAAAGTAATTTACGGTAACTTTCCCCAGTCCACCCACCTGTAAAATGGGTACCCAAGCTACAGGCAATGCTTGAATGCTCTAATATACATCTAGAATAGCTCTAAATCTTAGATAGGGCTAGATCTAGTCTTGATTAAGGTTGAAGTTTGGTAGATTTAGATATCTACAATCTAGGCTGCCATGAAGAGAAATCAGAAAGTGCACCTCAGCGTTCACCACAGCAACATCTCTGTTAAATACAGTAAAATGCCAAAAGCTAAGAAGTAAAGCCATTCCAGACTTTAGAACCTAGTTAGGTTTGTGCTTCAGAGTTTCATCTTGATAAGAGGGTTCTCTTTTAAGCAGAGTATCTTTTTGACTGATAGACATATTTTGAACAAGATTAAGAATCACAATATTTAAAACTAATACAAATAGAGTAACATTATGATAACTTTAATAACCAGCCAAAGTTCTGACATTAACAGCATTTAGACAAGATTTATGTTTATAAAATCTATGTAGCCTGTGTATAATGGTGACTCACTACCTCATTCCAATCCATACATCAAAGTTTATCTAATATCAACAGCAACTGCTGCAATGAAATATATTACATAAATCATATATTGGCTAGTATAGGATATAATTATCACATGTAGCCTATGTTAAATTACATACATGTAAGTAGTGTGTTTTAATATTGATTCTCCAAACGTCTAAGGATAAAAGTTTTGATTCATGACCGCATTTGCCCGATCAGCAGTCAAAGTTCAGGGGTTGAAAAAATTTTCACTGTGATCCCTGAATTTGTGACGTGCCCCTGCAACACACTGCATAGGTTAAAAAGTGACTTTCAAATCATGTACTGGTCTACTGGGGCATTAGTGGCGTTGCTCTGTGGCGACACAGTTACGCCGAGTAATGAAGCCAAATATCGCAGAAGGGATTCGTTTAGTTTATAAAATATATTGATTAAAAATGAAAAAATGAAAGTAGATAAATTTAGTTGGCAATGGTCCTCAGAGAACCAATGTAAAGCGCTTACTTATGGCAGTTCAGTGAACTATGCGGTATAAAAAAGCGCTCTTAAGGTTCCCTGTTTTTTTTCTTTCCCCCATGTGTCCTCCCAGCATGAGATGGAGCATTTCCATGGCAACATCCGCAGTCGTAAGTTCCTGGTGTTTGATGAGCCAAGCTCACAGAGTGTGAGATTGAAGTTGGAGTTTCCCGGAGTGACCTCACTGCTAGATACGAAACCTATTGACGATGAGTTTAATGTGGAGAGGTAAGAGAGAAAAAAAGAGAGTGCAAGAGAGAGACAGAGAGAGAGATAACGACTTAAATACTCAAAAAGAAACGCATTAAGGGTAGGCAACATTAGAAGATTGCAGACGGACTAACAAAATGGCTTGGTGCCAGAAAGGTGATGGGAGACAGCAGCAGCAGTGAGAGATCAAGAATTGTTTAGAGGCATCATTGCCAAGTTTTCATTGCACTGCTCTCGTTAATGATTTGAATCAAAAATCAAACTGCAAAAAAAAATTGAATTATATTCTGTAAGAGGAATTATTCTTGAAGCTAAGCCTCTGACAGAAAAGATTGATAGCTGAGAATGCTTCTTTGTTAATTTTATCATATCTTGTAATGTTTAATAAGTGGAAAATTTCCACCTCTTTCATGTCAGGCTGGCGTGGCTGTCTCCGGAACGCCGAGAGAATTTGGCAAACATCACATACGAGTCTGAATGCTATGCTGTAGGCACCACACTGGCTGAAATTCTGTACCGCAGTGATGATTTCGCGGAAGTTGCTGATCTAAAGAATAATGAAGAGGTGAGACATATAAAACAATTCATATTGTGTTTTTTAATACATTTTTTTTTTTAGTTTGTGAATCAGGACTCCGCTCTGCTGTGTTCAAGCCAAGTGTAGTGTCTGGTCAGTATTTTTCTCTTTCCCTATCTATCAGATACTTCAGTGGGTTTATTCAGAGATTATTCAAATCGAACCTTTTGATTAAATGAAGGACACATTAGGATGGGGTGTGTTAAGAGGAGTGCATGCATTTTTTGTCCGCTGTGACAAAAGAGAGAAAATGCTACACAGATAGCGAGAGAGAGAAGAAGAGCGATAGGAAGAGAATGAGAGAGAGTAAGTCAGCCTGACTGAGCATTGCTTATTTTCAATACATGTACTTATGTAGTTTTGTACTGACTAAATAAACTTGATATGGAACTTAAAATTGGAATTGAAATTGAACTTGTAAATACTGTCAGCCAAAAGTAGAAATTAAAATACATTGTAGCAGGAAATCCGCGTTCTGGCTAAAACCTCAACTCCGACTCATTATAAAGGGATAGGCATCCTCAGGACTTTTTTTCCGTTTTGAAAAAGAGAAATCATGATCTGGGTATACACTAATGATGTGAGAACAAAAAATATTTTTGCTATTAACTTCCTTATGGAAAACCAAATCTTACTTGACTTTACTTTTACTGTTTATGTGAATTGCATCAGCAGACTTTTAAATAATTAATAACTAAAGCAATGTAGTATCATGTTGCGTAATGCACGCCCTGACCTAAGGATTTTTTTTTCACAAGTAATGCTCACCCCTGATTATATTAAGATTCCCTGGTTTTGAAATGCAATCTGTCATTTTAAAGTAGCTTCTCTATTTAAGCAAAGTTCTTGGTATTTACTTTTCATGTCTAATTTAAAGACAAACCTTTTTCTCCCTGCAAATGTGGAATCCTTGTGGTGGGCTCAATACTATCTATTTCTCCCTGTTGAAGAATAATTCCTGTGCTAGCACTGGGGTTCCCTGTTTTTGTTTCCTGGTCTAAATTTTGGGTGCTATGGTAAATATGTGAATGGTCTTTTTTGCTAAACATCATTTTTCAAATTTTATACACGCTTTGTAATGAAGTTAGAAATTGTTTTAGTCTTGTTCCTTAGTCATGCTATGTACAATGTAGGCCTAGATAAATGCTACTCTTGCTTTCTTAGTGGAATGTGTTACTATTCGTAGATATAACTTATGGTTTTCACATTACCTAACTCATTAAAATCTAGAATGATCGCCTATTGTTAGTCGTGTAGGTCTAGGCTTCTAGATTATTCTGGAGATTCCCACCATCTGGTTTGTTCACGAAATGTTTGATGACCTAGGAGGGATTTTGGGCGACTTATTTTAACTTGGCTTGTGATTGGATATTGGGGTCACTGCCGTGTTAGGGTCAACTTATCACAACAGATGCTCGATCCGAAGATGAAATAAAGAGTAGGATAACAATTACCAAGAGCGCCTTCACAAAACTCTCTCATATACTAACAAGCAAGAGAGTGGGTCTACTTACTAGATTGAGAGTAATGAAATGCTTTATATGGTCACCGTTCCTGTATGCAAGTGAGACATGGATTCTCAATAAAAACACTGAAAAAAGAATAGAGGCCATGGAAATGTGGATCTATAGAAGAATGCAGAGAATATCATTGAAGGAGAAAGTAACAAATAAAAAAGTCCTGGAAAGTGTTGGATTGCAAAGGCCTGAACTCTTGTTGACCATTCCAAGAAGAAAAATGAAATATTATGGTCATTTGAGAAGACGTGATAGCATTCACAAAAGAATCCTGGAGGGAAAGATTGATGGAAGGCGTGGCAGAGGGCGAAGAAGGCAGACCTGGCTGGGCAACATCCAAGAGACGTCCCAGATGAAAATGTGTGAAGTGTGTGAGACGGCCCTGGACAGACGAAGATGGCGCATCGTGACAGCCCACCTCGGAGACGGGATGGCACCGTCATAGCATATAGCCGTGTTAGGCCACACCTTTCCCACCTTTCTTGTATAGGGTAGAAAGCTGGAGTGAGAGCTAGACCATGTGTTCTAGAAGTGTGTTTTGTCTATAAATAGAGCTCTCTCGGTTGATAGAGATTAATAGAATACTGGATGAGGAGAGGGGGACACAGATACAATTTTGGAGTGCAGATACAAGTGTGTGGGTAGTTTTGTGGAAAAGCTAGATCTACGATTTGTTCATGCTGGACACTGGCAATTCCACTGTCATTATTTTCAACTGCTGCTGGATGTAAATACTGTTTCTTATTGATTTCTTCGCTTTGAGTTGAATAAACTTATTTTCTACGCTCTTCACACGACTTTTCACGTTTTCAAGATTTTGAAAGAACTCACAAGTCTCGCGTCAGTTTACTTGCTTATTATTTCTGGTGTTTGTGACACATTTCCTTGATAGTTTTACGGCAAGTTTGAACTATGGCAATCTAGCTTTTTTTTTTTCTTGGACAGGGAAAAAAAACCAATAGAACAACAAAATGTCTTTGTCCAAAAGCTCCTCAGTAAAAAGTTATTCTCCATGACAATTTCCCTGTAAAAATTATTCTCAGTGACAATTTTCCTGCAAAACTTATTCTCTGTGGCAATTTCCCTGTAAAAATTATTCTCCATGACAATTTCCCTGTAAATGTAAAAATTATTCTCCATGGCAATTTCCCTGTAAATGTAAAAATTATTCTCCATGACAATTTCCCTGTAAAGCTTATTCTCCATGACAATTTCCCTGTAAAAATTATTCTCAGTGACAATTTTCCTGCAAAACTTATTCTGTCGCAATTTCTCTGTAAAAATTATTCTCCATGACAATTTCCCTGTAAATGCAAAAATTATTCTCCATGGCAATTTTACTGTAAATGTAAAAATTATTCTCCATGACAATTTCCCTGTAAAATTTATTCTCAGGGACAATTTTCCTGCAAAACTTATTCTCTGTCGCAATTTCCTTGTAAAAATTATTCTCCATGACAATTTCCCTGTAAATGCAAAAATTATTCTCCATGACAATTCCCTGTAAAAACTATTTTTTTGTGTCAGATACCGCCTCCCCCTCACTGGTTTTCTGAGGGAACTGCTGATGGTGGGGAAGAAATCCAGGATGAGATGGACGCGCTGTTGAAGTGTGTCTGGGAACTACTGGTCAAACCATGCTGGAACACAGCCAGTTGTCGGCCTTTGCCGAACCAGTTGATGGCAGATTTTGTAGGTGAGGAAAAGAATATCAAATAAGAGTGGCAGAAGAGCTATGTCAAAAAGCAAGCTGTAAAACGTATAAAGTAAATATTAAGAGTACAAAGGAAACAAGTCAGTCTTTGTGTTATAACAGGCTCTTTCTCCCTATCGCCATCTTTTTATATTTTTTAAAAATAATTTTCCCTCTTTTTTTCTATATATTAAGCCAACAAAGATTTTAATATCTTTCCACAAAAAAATCGTAATTTTATAATTTTTTTTTTTACCTCTGAAAGCTTGGAAAAATTTCTTGTTTTAAAAAGCAACGCCTTTGAATGTAAAAATTGCTGCATTGCAACATCCAACTCATTCACCTTGGTTAGTAAGACATATATATGTATACATATATGTGCCTGTGACGAAAGGTCGTGTGGCGAGTAGGTGGTTATGTTATGTCAGACTTTGGGACTAAATAAAATCTTTCAGAACTAAACCTTCGTCGCAGGGTTGCCTCTTATTCCTGGATCTACGGAAAACCCGTGGTCCCTGAGATTTTGCATGGTTGTATATGGTCTGATCTGCAAATTTTTCATGGTCTAATCTACTGTTATATTTTTGTCACCTGTGGCCAAAAAATTGGATACATGGCGGCGGCCGTTGCCCCATAGATCTGTAGGCAGTGAGGCATTCAGTGATGAAGGGTGGCATTTACCACAGTTCATTAGACTTATCAGTACTCGAGTATGTGATCGGACGAACTTAACCCCTGAAGTTGTGAGAGTTCAATATTTTCCAATGAAAGAGCAGTATCACATCAACATGCCTCGATTTCATAACTGGCGTCCTTCATCTACCTGCTCTGCCTTTGCCAATCAAAGTACAGTATCTGACCAAAACTCTCAAAAAACCCTTTTTCAGACCTGCCATTCATACAGATTAAATCAGTATTATACTGATTTTTTTGGCCAAAATGTTCAAAAATACTGATTTTTTACAGTTTGACAACTATCACTTAATGAGCCAAACTTCAGAGTTATTTTAAACAAATTAAATTACAATGGCCACATTAAAATTGAAGTGCTAAAAAAATGCCAGAGTTTGTGAGTACTGACACATGGTTATACAGATTTTTTAACACTGAATACTGATTTTTTAGCTTAATCATACTGATTTTCCATTTTGAAGAGTGGCAGGTCTGCCTTTTTTGCTTTAAATGTTAGTATACAGCCATATCAATTATATCTAGCATCAGAATTGTAATTGGTCAAATATTTACCGAATAATACGCATTTAAATTTTTCGAAGCACAGTAAGTGCACAGCCACACTGCTCCCTGCCAATCAAAAGGCAATAAGTCACCTCGCGGAGCAGTAACTGACAACCCTCACTGCCTCCTGCCAATCATAGTGCAGTAAGTCGCCTTGGAGAGCAGTAAACTCCCAGCTACCGCAACCTCCTGCCAATTGAAGTGCAGCTACTTGTTTTCTGCTAATAGACCCCTTTGCAGTAAGTGTTTAGCCACACCAGGATCTGCCAACGGAAGTGCAGTGACCCCTTCCACCTTATCACAGACGCCTGCTCCTCGCGTGTCGGCCAGGCAGACTGACCATTTGTCAGTTCTCTGATTTCCCCTTGATGTTGGTCAAACAATTTCAATTGGTTGTTGTGCTCCAAGTAGTATGACCACTTGTTGTATCGCTCATTGGGCAGGGACTAATAGTATTACGTGTATCTAGCTAGCAGTGGCTGCTAGTTAAAAATTTTGAATTGTTGATTGATTTGATTTATTCAAATCCTGAAAGTTTTAAATACTCAGTAAAACAAACCAAGGTTCAAATACTCAGTAAAACAAACTGATATTTGCTAGTAGTCGTCAAGTACTGGTTGGCACCATAACCAAGAACTTAAAAAGCGGAGATGTAAATAAGAGAAAAGAAAACAAGAAAAAAAAGAGTCGATAAACAGTTGAAGGAGTCAGTGACTGTGCCGGAAAATTTGGCTGAATAATAATGTGAAGGGGTGCTGCTAATGTGTGATGTGTGGTAAATGGAGTGTAAGTTTTTGTTGCAAGCCTTACTCAAAAAATCTTCCTCTGTTGTTCCATAGCTTACTTCTTGTTAATCACAATATTATTCAATGTATTATGTTCTTCATTCATATCGTATCTTTTATGTGTATTATGTATCCCAACAACACCAATTACTTTGTATTTTTGGTATGTAATCCATTACGCTGTATATTGATGGAATAAATATATGGATATCTTATCATTATGTAATCGCTTTTTCTCTCTCTCTCTCTTTCTTCATCTGTACCTTTTACTGTCTCTCACCCTCTTCCTTTTACACACTTCCTGCTGGTATTGTTCAACTCATTAGCCCTCTATATATTGAATTTCAGAAATAATTCAGAAAGCCAGTAACACCAATGCAAAGGAAGTGAAAGAAAAAAAGAAAGAGCTTGAATATGGAAACTTAGGAGCGCCTGACTTTGCTTCTGGTATGTATTTTTTGCTTTTTTTAAAAGGCAGACAATTGGTTCATAGGTTGGCCAGGCTGAGGTCTCTGTGTGGGGGACGATCAAAGTGAACCATCTCCATTATAGATATCTCTGGCTCTGTGGCATAGTGGTAAGACACTCGCTCAGAGATCCGGAGGTGCATGGTTTGGTCCACGGCCGAGTCAAACCAAGGACTTTAAAATTGGTATTAGCAGCTGATTTGCCTAGTATCTGGCATTATGGATTTAGTGTTAAGTCTGGTCGGCCCAGTATCAGGATAATGTGACTGGGTGTTGTGTATGCCAGTGCTGCTTACATGGCAGTGTGGCAGGAGGCTTTCAATTGTCCCAAGCAACGCCTCTGATATAACCTCGAAGTTGACTGGGACGTAAAAAAATTCGAACAATCAACCAACCAATATAGTTTCCACCAGATACCGCCCTTTGGTTGTCCCGAGCCTCCCTCATTGTTAAAAAAAAAAAGGATTAACATCTATGTAAAAGCAACATAAAACTAAGAATTCATTGTCTGATAGATTGGAGAACGTTTAGCAATCTTAACATTTCTGTCCTAAACATTCATGTTTGCGGTACTACTTGCATTATGATTTCAGTTTTGCAATGGCTCAAAAGATAACGGATTTAAAGCAGCAGAATAGCCAACACAAAAAAGACATTGGGCTGATATTGTGCTTAATGAGGGCAGGGGGGCAAATGGTCAATGCGTCAGACTCGTGATCCAGCGGTTGCGGTTTTGATTCCCGACCATGCCATGTTGAAATTGCCTTGGGAAAGCAATTTACCCTAACTTTCCGCCAGTCCACCTTTAAAATCGGTACCCAGCTACAGGCAATGCTTGAATTTGTGATTTGCGCCTGCAACACCCTGCATATGGGTTGAAGTGGCTTTCAAATGTAATGTTCGCTGGGCATTAGTGCCGCTGCTCTTGTGGCGACACAGTTATGCTGAGCAACAAAGCCAAATTTCGCAAAAGGTTAACAAAAAATAATCTTAAAATGAATTGACAAAGATATGATTAGGCATATTTTTAAACTCTTTTTGACAATTCGTCAAGATTTTAGAGGAAGTCATCAAGCAGGGTAAGTTGTTCCATATCTCAGGGCCAGTGTTGTGCAAATATGTGTCACCAAAAGTTGTTAGCTTTATTTTAGATATTGAAAAGATAAGTTTTTTATACAAATGATACCCTATTTTTAATATGCAAAAACTCAAGATGTAACTAAGATATCTAAGTAATTTTTTTCCGTTCTTATCAAAGTCTCTTTTTTAACATAGTTTTTAGAAATATTACAAAAAAAAAAAAATCAAGATTTTACCATTAGTTTCATTTGATGGAACACATGATATTTTAATGTTCAGAGAAATGAATTATGATGAAAGTAGTTTAAGATGTTTCTGTTCCTCTTCCTCTTTACCTTGTATGGCAATTTCACCTGGTAAGATAAAACGTCCTTGAATTTATGAGACATGAAAAGAAAATAAAACTAAGGTAAAATTTTCTTCTTTTTTTCTTATCCATAATAGCCCCTTCTGTGGAACAGCTGCGAGAACTTCTCCAACAGAGATACAAGGATTTCATCCCGTGTGAAAACTTGGTGCTCGAGAAAACCCCCCTGGGATCTGTAGGCTATGTTTTTGTTTTTTCTGTTTTTTTCTCATCTGAGCCCTTCAATCCAATACAAATATACAGTCCTATTTTGGATATTTTGAAGTCTATGGGAACAAAATTTAGCTTTAAAATTACAATCAGTCGTGTTATTTGAAAATCAATTTACGTTTTGTCCAACAATCCTGAGATTGAGCCTATCATGCAAATATGGATACCATGGGGTATATAGCGTGACTTGACATGGGACCCATCCTTGCTTAGTGTTCCCAGCGGGGAACATGTTTAGCCTTTGCAGGTCCATATGAGACTCATTGAAGGGGTAATTGCTACTCTAGGCTTTTTAAAAAGAAGTCCATTCAGCCTTAGCGCCCTTGTGTTAGTAATGGTAATGGCACTGCTCTGCATAGTTTTAGATATTGGCTTCAAATTATGTCTTGCAACCACCATGCAAATTAGTCGGATGTTGTATTTTTTTTGTAATGCAAGGCATTGGAGTTTCATATTACGCAATCTCCCTAGTTTTTCCACATTATCAAAGTTTGGTGAAAGTAAAGTTTTAAACAAGATTTAATCGAGAGAGAAAGAGGGATAAATTAACTTCTAAAAGGCACTTGTTTAAGTGAAAGTTTTTTTATATTTGACTCATTAAGTTTTGGTTGTGAGACATAAGATTCCCCAAATGAATTAAGTTACGTTGGATGGGTCAATTCGGAAGTTTTCTAAAAATAGGATGCGTTGAATTGAACACCCTCAGGGCTACTACGGTACAGTATGGAAGGGAAAGATGAAGATGATGGAGAACACTCCGGTTCCTTTCGGCAGCTCCGTTCAGCCGGAGGAGCGAGACGTTGCTGTGAAGATGATGCATGAAATAAAGGGATACTCGGAGGAAAGTTTCCGCAAGGAGATCAGCATTGCTGCCCAGCTGAGGCATGAGAATGTCTTGGAGCTTCTGATGGTCGGCAACCTAATTTGTGAGTCCATAGAGGGATTATTGAGCAAAAGCTATTCATATTCTGAGCATTAACAATATTAAGGATAAGAAATATTTACAGTCATCGTCCGTGATAACTAGTACAAGCGTAACCGACATTTAGGTACTTTTGCAGGAGAGCCGTGTAAAGTTTGATTGTGAGATAACTGTTTGCCATAGAAATGTCATATTTGGTTATAACGTTTGATATTATGACTTGTTTTACATGACTGTCACCAAATTTTGATGGAAAAATGTCTCTGGCTGAAAAAATAGCATTTTTTGTCAGATACATTAGTACGTGAAAGCTAATGAGGCTCTGTGGGATCTCAAGTTCAAGTAGTTATGCTAATATTTTACAGAAAGAGGGAAGTAAGGGAAGGTCAATAATGCTGATACCATTATTACATAGCTAATTCCTTCCCTTGTTTTGTTTTTTACGGGTGATTGATTGATTGAAGGGTATTTTTACAAACCCAATTCCACTTCAAAGGTGCTATCAGGGCTTGGGTCCCAATGACAATTTACGGGCTGCCACCCAGAGACTAGCGGGGATACCATGACTTAGCCTCAGCTGATCGCATTTAACTGACACCGACCCAACCAGTCCTGGTTTTTTACGGGAACAAGCATAGGAGACATTTATTTTGATGTGTTCTTTGTCTTTTTTGTTTTTAGTAAATGAAATCATTTGGTTTTTTTTTTAAATGCCATTCTAGTTCATTTTGTTCTTTCTTTTTTTTACTGTCTTTTCTAATCAACTGGATAGTCTGCATGTCGATAAAGCAAAAAAAAAATGGTCAGGGGAAAAGTCAATAGGCCTATAAGAAGATTTGTATAGCAAGATTATAGAACTAAGAAGAATTGTTTAATATTAATAATAGAAGAAAAAAATTCCATCATACAAACACGTGTTGATGCGTCAAAATGGTGATCTAAGTGGATGATACTGTAGTTATTTTCCCTGTTGAGTATTAATTCAATTAAAATATAGCTTTGCATCATCTGCATGAAAGCCTCTATGCGACTAAATGTCCTCTGCAGATGAGAACCGTGAGCAGCTTGTTCTTGTGTCCGAGTACATGGATGAAGAAACTCTGAAGGTTTACCTTTCAAAATGCAACAAAAGAAAGTACCAGTCGGAACAAACTCTACAGATTTTGAAGGGCCTCTGTTCTGACGTCGTTAAGGTGTGTGTCAATATGTGCTGCTGCTTTGGGAAAAGTTAATTGAGAAAAAGTTTTTAAATTCTCATGATGTTTAGCGAAATCAGAGCAACACCAAAACAAGGGCAGTTTAGTTATCAAAGAAAAAATTTTATGCCAGATGGAAGAACTTGGCTAGGTGAATTGTTTTATGCAAGGTTCTTCATTTTATGTCAATATAATTTTGAGCACTTCAAGAACTACATGAGAGAAAGAGATATGCAAGCACAAAATTTTGGAAAAGAGTATTTTAGGCATTGAGATGGAGTAACGTGAACATAAGCAGTGTCTTCCTCTATCTTTCTGTCTCTCCCTCTGTCTACCTGATTTTATAAGATACATTTTATTCATCCCATAGGAAATTTGTTTTCACAGCTTTATATCACATATAAATGTATTTATACATATTTAACAGTAAAGATAGAAATGATGATGATAACTCAGTTATCAAGTGCGCAGTTTGGGTTTTCTTTGTATCATTAAATTTTGTTGGCTCAAAATGAGTTTCTTTTTTTGTTTTGTTTTTTTAACTCACAAACAATATTCAAAGGTGTGCTACTTAAACAATTTGTTAATGAATTTGGTGTTTTGGGAATTAATGCTAATGTCTTGCCGCCAGCTAGTGGGTGAGTGAGTCAAGAGTTCACAGTTTTCACCTTCAAAGCCATTGCTGTTGTAAGCTTTGAAAAGTCAGAGATTTCACAGAATCATCACTGTTTTGTGAAAACATATGAAAGTTTTGCTAAATTTGAAATATAGGGGAAAAGGAGAATACTTGGATCTTTACATTGCGTCTCTTGAAAAAAAAAAAAGGTGATTTCTGACGTCTGCCTCATTTGCCCTGGAGCAAGATAAATGGATACAAAATGTTTTCCTATTTATAGTAAGGGAATCCTCAACATTTTTAAAGGCTGGACTTGATTTGTTTTTTGATGCTGCAGGGGATGGTGTACCTTAGTGGCAAAGACATTGTTCATCGAGACCTGGCTCCCCGCAATGTGCTGCTCAAGAATATAGGCTCGGGTCAACTGCGGGCTAAAGTCTCGGATTTCGGCTTGTCCCGTATACTGGACGATGATTACAATTTTTATCGCTGCAGAACAGAACAAGCTATTCCGTGGCCACAGTGAGTGTTGATCTAAATTATTCTCATGTGAAAATGTAGACAGTGTAGCGTGGTGGTCTGGTGGTAGACGCTCGGCTTTTGGACTGAGAAGTCGGGATTTGAGTCCTACTATGGGCAGATAGTCGTTCAGTCCTTCAGAAAGGACTATTGTCCTTTTAAGATTGACCTGCCAAAAGCAGGACTTGAACCCCAGACTTCTCAGTCCGAAAGCTAAGCTTTTAACACTAGACCACATTGCCACATGCCAAACAAAAGCCTATCCAAAAAAATTCCTGCTTTTATGTGTACAACAAGCTTGCAGTCCTGATTTACTCATTTTTTTTCAAGTAAACAGATAAAGTTCAAATTTCTCAGCAAGAGATAATTCTCTTCTACTTTTGTCTATTACTGAGAAGGAGCAGCTGCATTGAATTCCTGGCTGCAAATATACAAATTTGCCAGAATGAGTCGTAAGTCGAATGGCTTAGTTTTGAGATAGATGCTTTCAAAGTTTAGTGGGTGTTCGAAAGTCAAATTTTTTTCTATTATAGATATTGGCGCTAAAACCATTTCTAAACAGTTTTAACACCTAGTTCATGTTGAAGTTTCATGTTATTTGTGTTCATTTCTAATTAGTATGGTTGCTTAGGCCACTACACCTTCATAATCGTCTTAGCTTTAAATGTCTTGCGTTCTCTCCTAATGAGCCGTTTCGTTTTAAGATGTTGGCCTTTGAAGTTTAGTGAGTGTTCTAAAGTCAATTTTTTTTCTATTATAGATATTGGCGCTAAAACCATTTCTATACAGTTATCACACCTAGTTCATATAAAAATTTTATGTTTTATGTGTTTAATTTTGATTAGAATGGTTGCTAGGGGCTGACACCTTTATAGTCATCTAAATTTTAAATGCTATTTTCTCCCTTTTCAGAAGTTTTGCAAGTCCTAACCTTGCCAACTGAAATGGCTATAACTTAATACAGAATCATGATAGAGCCTTTCTGTTTGTTGTATTTGAAAGTAGAGAAAGGAAGCATTTCAACGGTGGCAATATCTGATTAGATCTACCTTCCAATTTTGATATAAGAGTCATTTTGACTGGTGGCAAGGCAAATGCTATTTTCTCCCCTTTTTTGAAATTTCACAAGTCCTAACCCTGCCGACTCATAACTACATATCAAAGCATGATAGAGCTTTTCTGTTTGTTGTTTAAAAGTAGAGAAAATAAGCTTAAGCCTTTTCTGTGATACCAATATCTGAGTATCTTCCAATTTCTACTTACAATTTTTGTGTGGTTGCAAGACATATGTAAGGCAACCAGGGAAAATGAGACACAAGTTGCCGAGACCAGTTTTGAGTTAGAGCCCTTTATGCTTAAAATTTTTGTCTTATAACCAAGAACTTTATTTGGTTCATAAAATGAAATAAGTCAAGATTTGAAAAAAAAAAAAAAACAGCTAGAGAGGTTCTAGCGGATTCAAAATCTATTGGAAAGTGTTGAAAAATTCAAGATGTCTAAATTCTTTCTTGTGGCTGATTTACCCAATTTGCCTCACACATTATAATATTTTGACATGTGAACAAGACGTCTGACAGTTTTTAGTTACATTTTTTTAAAATTTTCTGTCTCTTGTTTAAAAGATGCCTCCATTAGCTAAAACGAAACAACTTTTAGCTAAATAATGAAACTATTTATCTCTACCTTAACCTCTGCCGCCTGCCCACCCTCCCTCTCTCTCAGATGGCCACCAGAATGCTTGGGAGTCGTATGTCTTTCTGAGAGTCTCTTTACCACCAAAGGAGACGTGTGGAGTTTTGGGATTCTCCTTTGGATGGTGTTTCACCCTCAGGGAGAAAAGGTGACCCTTTTAATGAAGGAGGCCATCAGAGAAAGAAACCCCAAGGATGTTACAAAAGAACCGGAGGCCATGAAAGCTGTTTACCAGTCTGGCTGGCGTCCAGAACGGCACCAGCTTATGCCACAAAGACTTTACAACATCATGGAAACCTGCTGGGAGGAGGATCCCAAAAAACGACCTCCTTTCGTGGAATTAGAGGAAAAATTGGATGCCTTGAGATTGTAAATGTTATGTACAGTTACCGTGTCATTTTTTTCAATTATTTTTTTTTTTTATTGCTTTATGACAAGCGACAGTGAGGATGAGCTTGTGGTTCAATGGATAGGGCTGTTGACCACCATGCCAGAAGTCTTTGGTTTGATCCTTGTTCTGGAGTACTGTGGAGAAAAATTTTATGTGCTGCCCTGTGTGCCTTCCTAGCACAAGCAGCGTCAAGTTTGCAACTTTGTCTCTAAAGACCTGGCAAAAGTAGGAAAGCTGCAAACCTATGCCTTGATGCTGTGAGGCCAGATGACTTAAGACCAGATTCCTTCTTCTCTAATGCTGCTAGTTATTATTTAGTTAATCATTGCTACGTAACCGCTTTTTATTTTAACTTTTTTGGTTTGTTGTTTTTTGTTTTTTTTTAGGGGGGAAGCTTTTATTGATCACTGGGTAAAAATATTCTCATTTTTTGTTATGCCCTTGCATAAAAGTTTATGATATGTGAAGGAATCTTCAAAAGCAATAACCATAGGTCCAGCATCCAGGGTTGGATGTTGGAAACAAAGCTTTTGAGAAAACACCATTTCAAGGTCTAATTGTTCTTCTTATTTTAAAAAGGAGCTTATAAAAATGTCTTGTTTTAAAAGCAACTTCTTAAAGGTGAAACTTGTGATATCAACTCATTCACCATGGACGTGACACATATTATCCAGTTTTTGAGACATATAATGTAGATTTTGTATAATACTCAATCATCGTTATTTTCTTGATAGTGAATCTGTCAGTTTTTTTGTTGTTTTTTTTTTTCCCTAATTTCAAGAAATTCTCATTAAAACCTTTTTTTTTTTGTTACTACATTGTAGACATTGAGTGTAACAACCAGGTCTCTTTCCTTTTTCTCAGTTTCAGCATTTTGTGTTAACCAATAGTTTGAAACTCATGATAAAAGTCATCAGAAAACTTGCTGAAAAAAAAAATCTTAGTCATATAACTTATTTTGTGGGGTTTTCACACAATATCATTGCCCACAACGGTAGCTCATCATGCCGTTCATGATCAATGTGTTGACAATGGTACCCATTGCTCAGTCTTGGTGGGAGGGAAGTGAATAGGATCGGGTGCACGTAGGATCCAGGTGTGCAGGCCAGGATGAAAGTGACCTGATGAAGCTTCATGCCCACTATAGGGAAAGCAAAAGCCTAATAAGCTACACACAGTGCACGCATGGGTACATGGTTCATAAGGTTAGAGGTGGACAGCTACACTGGGAGTGACAGCTTACAGTTCAAAGGTTAAGCTGCAACAAGAATATGTCTCTTGCACCATTTTGGACCATACACAAGAACACAAAAATATTTCAATCATAATCAATAAAATGTAAGGGCATGACATAATTTTATAAATCTATCTTAGCTTTGTTTTTGTTGGAAAAGTAGTAAGATACTCATCGGCAGCTAGATAGCAGGAAGTCTTCAGAGAGGAAACCCCCCTCATAGCAAGTGTTTCGGCCCTAAAGTTCTGACGCTGGGGGAGGGGGGGCCGGGCCACATCTGGGTCATGACTCCAGATACCTCCCTGCTACCTTTTTTTTATGCCTGCTTTGGGGTTCAAACCTGGATGTACGGATTACAAGTGGTGTTATGTCGCTTCAGCCAACTGAACTCCCTGGGATCAGAGTATTTTTACTCTTTATGAAGCAAATGCTCATTTCTCATGCTCCAAATACAACTGGAACTGTTTTTTGCTGTTTCGGCGAGCAGTTTCAGGGCTTTGTTTTGTTTTTTACCACTGATTGAGAGTTTGGTCAGAAGATCGTAAGCTGATGGTCCTGCAAATCCTCTGGCAAGATGACAAGAGGAAAAGAACCCAGGAAACAAAATTTCAGTAATCATCCTTTCTGTAAATAAAGTTAGTGCTGTTTCAAAATATTGAATTTCTTTGGTCAACTCTGTGTAAGTTTTCTGACGGTTTCAAGCAATTTAAATCAAAGAATGGTACTTATTTTCATATGCTCCCTACTTACCGTGCTCAAGCATGCAATAATTAAAATCACATTTGACATAACGTCAGGGTTTTTTTTTTTTTTGTTGTAAAATTCACAATCGCTTAAAATGTTGTATCCACTGATATGAAAAGTTCTTGCGGCCAGGGTGTAGGAGTCAGGTGTCCCATTTATCACTGTAAAAACCATTTTTTCAAAGCTTTCAAATGTCAAAAATTTTATAAATTTGTTAAAATTTTATGCGAAGATTGTTAAATTTTAGTTGATTTACCTAGAGAAAAACAAAGAAAAAAAAAGTTTAAATCATAAATCATAATGGTATATTCTTGGAAAAGGAATTTCCGACTTCTGACCCATTCGCCCTGTGTATGCAAGGCAAATGAAATATACCCATTTAGATCTTACTGAGTAATGCTCTTATTAATTTTTTTTTTATGAAGTCGTTAAGCCAACACCTGAAAGGCGACATGTTTTTGTTGTATTTTGGGGAATTGTGTTTTTTTTTCCTTACTCAGGTTTTTTTTTTTTTTACTTCTTACAATTATAGCTAATTATCTTTTCCTGTTGTTTTCATGAAAGAAATGTTGGGTTGCTTGGATAGGGGATTCAATGTATTTTTAGTATCAGAGCTTTTGATACTGCCCATAATTATCACTGTTGCCTGCAACCAATTGACTTCAGAGAAGGAGTTTGCCAACAGGAATAATAATTTGAGCTCTAATCTCATTCCCAATATTATGACGAGGACCAAATTACAATTTTGTTAAAGGAATAATCTGATAGACCTTCAGCTTTCGGACCGAGAGGTCCTGCTTTCGGCAGGTCTACGTTAAGCTCGAATGTAAGGCTATTTACACACTTTTTTTGCCTCCCTCATGTGTTAAAGGAGTACCTGACTACAGGCAGTGAAAGATCTTTTTAGTATGCTAGAGTGAAGCGCTTTGATAGCTGCTCCTCTGTGAGTTCAGGTTATTTCGTTAGTTATGGCCTGTTGGGGAACCTATGTAAAGCACCGCTGAGAGCATGTTAGTGGGTTAGGCACTATATGAAAATAAAACGCTGTTGACTTAGGGCTTTATTATAATCAATCAGTCTTGCATTGCTTTATGAGTTTTGCAGTCAAATTAACCAAGCTGTAAAATTTCTCTCTGAAGGCCTAAAGGCAGACCAGTTTATATTTATACACCCTAAAGAAAGACCAAAAGGATTTCTTTGGTCAAAAATTTTGAAAGATGAGTTATTCTACAATTTATTTTTGCCTCATAGTTTAATGTCATAGTATTTAAATTGTCACAGAAGTTTTATTGTGTCAATCTTTATTCTTTTAAAATACTACTTTAATTACATATCTGCTTGCTGTTTGAAATGTTTCTTTGCAGCCGTGTTGCCTTTTATAAAAGTTGCTGTGCAATGTTTACAAATATATAAGTATTAATGTTCTTACTTAAGGGATGCTAAAATATTATCGCTGTAAAATATTTTGCTTTTAACAACTTTATATACATGTTTGTTACTGTGATTATTGTTACTAGCCAACTTGCTCCTTCTACAAATAGTGAAAATGAACTATAATTAAACTGACAGATAGGTATACCTGTACTCAAAACTCTTGTTTATAGAATGCAAAAGAAGAAAATAACATTAACAAGACTTTAATGTTTTGCCTAGACTCAGATCTACATCTAGCTAGTTCCACATCTCATTATAAATTAGATGTAAATAATATCTAGATGTAGATATCAGGGGTGCAAGTTTTCCAATTTATGCAGGTATTCCGATTCTTTTATTTTTTTTTCAGCAGTTTTATTTGGTTAAAAAAAGAAAAGCCAGAAAATTTGGAAATTTGCTTTTAAGTGTTTAAAAAAAATGGCATAGTTCCATTTTCAGTGCAACTTCTTTAGAAAAGATACATAAATAACGATTACAACAAGACAAAATTCACACCACGTAAACTCTAACTCTTTACCTTTATAACCAAACATTTCAGAAAAAAAATAAAACGAGTCGTTTAATAGTAATAAAAATTAAAAAAGAAAAACAATTGATTTCAGAATAATTTGTAGTGTAAACAATACCATAATTCAAATCATTACCACACTCACAGTTTTTGAGGTAGAAATATAAATTTTTTCACCGTCTTTTAGGTGAGATTTTGCACAAGAATTTAAACTGGCTCTGTGGCCTAGCGGTAAGACACTCGCTTAGAGATTGGGAGGTGTGGGTTTGATCACCGGCTGAGTCAAATCAAGGACTTTAAGATTGGTATTAGCAGCTGATCCGCCTAGTGTCTGGCATTCAGGATTTAGTGCTAAGTCTGGTCGGCCTGGTGTCAGGATAATGTGACTGGATGTGGTGTATGCAAGCGCTCCTTACATCACAGTGTGGCAGCACGCTTTCAATTGTCCCAAGTGCCGTCTCTGATATAACCCTGTAGTTGAAAAGAGAAGTTAAAGTTCAAACAACCAACCAACCAAACAGCCAAAGCAAAAGAGTTTAAGAAAAAAAGCGATGATTGTACTAAAAGTAGTTTTGAAGGTATTGTGGGGTAAAGATGGGGAATTTTCAGTATTATAAGAAATCTCAGCTGACCAATGTGCTAGCCTGTGGTCAGTGCTAATATTCCCAGGTAGGGCGCTGCCTGATTCCTGACAGAGTTTTATGACCCCAGATGCTCCACGCTGGCCGTAATTATATTTAAATCTCCTAAGTTTGCAGCAACTTAGGAAGCCTCTCGGCTGGCGTTTACAACTAAAGTAGTGTAAATAGGCAAATTTCAACGCTGTGGGGGGGGGGGGGGGGGG